>JAGJTL010000096.1:120019-137144 GCA_022063505.1 Calosoma granatense | reverse complement strand
GACAGGATAATTTCAACGTGAATAATACATTTACTGGTTAATATTTCTATAATATATTTCTGTATATTGTGGAGATATTATAACATTTAAAAATAATACTTCCTTATACTCTGTATAAGAAAGTAAAAATTTATTTTAGCGTTAATGTCCATATGTATATAATTATTTATTTTGAAAAAAGGAGAATATTATATTTATTTACAAAATGTATATTTCGGTTCTGTGAAAATTATGCACGTATGAGATAAATTAAATAAAAATTATTAAATCCACATGATCAATAAATAAACGTATAGTGCACCATAATATTTCTAATTAACTGAAATAGCAAC
Source organism: Calosoma granatense (assembly GCA_022063505.1). Classification (NCBI taxonomy): domain Eukaryota; kingdom Metazoa; phylum Arthropoda; class Insecta; order Coleoptera; family Carabidae; genus Calosoma; species Calosoma granatense. The sequence continues at coordinate 136,812 of JAGJTL010000096.1, read as the reverse complement.
ATGCAAATATAAAATATATCCATAATATTTTAATTAAAACTCAATTTCATCTATTATGAATTGAACTGTATTCATTTGGTTCTTTAATTTGGTTCTATATTTCATTCGATTAATATTTCACATGCATAATTTAGTTGTTTATACATCGACTACTGTATGCTTTATCCATACATAATATTGTCATTTGATAAATGAAATAAAAATAATGATTATAACATACGCGTATATATATAGCTGAATCTTCAGAAGCAAACTGGCTTGTTTCAATTCAAATCAAAGGATATATTTTACGAACGTACAAATATTTATTTCAAAATTCGTTGCTATTTAATGCAACATTAATGTGATGAATATTCTAATTGAACACTAAACACTACTTGAATTTATATTTAACATAAATTATTCTTAAGTCAACTGACTTTAACTAATTACGTACTAGAGCACATCCTGCATCACTGCAGTAAAGTTCAGTAATAATGAAATAAGCGTTAGTCTCAAGACACTTAGCTGAAGACAAGAGAAGCAATAGCCAAAGATAGATCAGTCTGTGTCTAACAGACAGACAACAGTCTGTTAGTAGTACAATCAATGGTCGACAAGCGACGACACTGCTGTCGTAATGGCGACCACAATGATTCACCAACGCGAGATACAAAACAAACCACAACACAAATTCAATAATAGACATTGCAGAAAGTTCTGCATGGAATTACTGCTTTTAAAACGAATTATTGCAAGTTAAAATAACATGAGCAGCATAGAATGGTACAAGTTTTGACTTTAACCGATTGAACGGGAAGTGCATTAGTACTACAGCAATAGAAAGAGAGCAAGAAGAAAAAAGATCTAAATCTTGCACAGAAAGTTTCAGGCGTGCCACAGTAAAATTCGGAAAATGGTAGTCTGGAAAGTTGAAAGCGAAGATTTCGTGATATAATTGCGAGGAAAAGGAGGTAAAATTATGGGTTCATCTGACTGGATCTCCTTACTGACTATAAATATAATGGCGAATTCGTATTCGGCAATAAAGATTGGTGTTTCTTTCAATAAAGAAAAGGCAGACTACCTACGTATATGTGAATTGTATTACAGCAAGAGAATATCGTTCTAATTTGTCATCGTATATTCAACTAGTTTCTAAAAATGATTGTCAAACGTAGCTATCATAAATTTCAATACAAATAAGTTCTGTTACTCTAATCTGAGGGGAATATTCGCCAATATATCTCTTCGTAACTCAATTATAACACTGAATAAGAGAAAAAGTATCGTATTCTCATATGCATCCATTCGTAATTTATCAACCAACACATTGCACACCTTATATGATACGTTTCGTAGTACATCAGTATTAAATATAGATACATATTACTTTCGTATACACAGTATAAGGAAGTATTGAAATCATGAATAAAATCGATTGTGAATTTTGATGAAAATAATATCATTGTATGTTTCATACCAAATAATTAGTATTTAACATGATTTTAAATCGAGCCAGTGCAGGTAGAGCAATGCTAATGAAAATCTTGTTAAGTTTTAATGAAAGGTAGGATTAAATGTAGTTCAAACAAATGTTCTTAGATGGAAACTCTTGTATCGTTTTGAGCAAATCTTGTATAGTATTTCTAATTTTTCCTATATATTTCTGTGTTTCACGTCAATTAATAAATATATATATGAATTTTTTCTTGGAAACTATGCGGGACACTGATTCTAAATTAATTCGCATCTATCGCGAGTGTGGATTAATATGTTTGGATAAAATATTCATATATGTAAATGTGTCCTTTACGAAATATGTATATATGCCGCGATATAATCATGTATTGGAGAAAGTTTGAGTGGCACTGGTGCGCGGGCGAGAGTTCAACATTGATTAACAGTGGACATAACACGTATCGGGAGATTTCGATAAATATTGTGCGTATGTACCTCGTGTACAGGGATTTTCAGATAATTGCCAAGTGAATTCATCCAGAAAAAACAACACTCGATACGCTGTCCAATTTGGAACACGTGATGATACATACATCGTACCAATAACACCAACAAACAACAACAAACACGTGCCAATATAAATCCATTTGCGTGATTTATATTTTTTAACGAATATGTGCTACATTCACGGTTAAACGAACGCGATTCTTTTAAGAAGATTATTGTTATTCTCTCTCTGTATGCGATCAAGTATCATTGTACTGCTTACGCTTGCAACGTTTGGTTTTTGTATATCCGGTGTTATTTATTGCACGTTAATAAAAGATTATTTTTAAAAGATGTAGCCTTGCACCTCACAGGATATAGCACTGTTAAGTAATTTAGTTAAAGTATTGTATAGGTATTTTATATTTCAGCTATATCAAACTTGAACTTTTATGTCCTATCAATGTCTAGTCATTTAAAGTTAAACTATGCATGTCCTTCCACTGTTCAAATTATCAAACATTATTAAACATTACTATAAAATACTCGTCCATTTTCCTGTTGTACTTCAATCAGTTCTATGACTGTGTATATATACAGCGAATATACACTACAAAGTTCATGTTTTCTCCGCTGTCCACTTGATAAACATTTCACAAAACCATCATCATTTCGTATCAAGAACCATCTAATTTCATGCTTCGTTTCTTGCGCCAACGGCTCACATTACTAAACACAGCTTGCTTGGATCACAAAGTACTAAGTATACGGTAGTTTTGTATGTTTTTAATTCTCTGTATAAATAGATTCATAAATCTCACTGGTCGTTGCACTTCAAAGCTACAAAATAGAGAAGAAATGAATACATATTCCGTTCGTTTCAGTGTTGTGACTACTACTACCACTGCTGCTGCTGCTGCTGCTGCTGCTGCTGCTGCTGCTGTTTGCCAAGTCAAGACTCGTTAAAAAGCGGAAATTAATTTTCATGTTACCTAATTAGACATTCCATTCTTTAGCAGTATTTAGAGATGATCCCTGATGCTTTCCCGGCGACCATTAAAACTTTTTCACAGCCATGGATCCGAATAAATTCTCATTGTTTTTTTTTCTGCTTTGACTTACGAGCAATGGCGCTTCGTTGGAAGGCGGATGATGTAGATGAATATGAATTGTTTATATGTTGAAAAGCATTCTCAAAGTGCTTATGAATTTATAACTATTAGAATGATGTTTTGACGAGTAACTTCTGTTTTGTTATTAATATTTTAAATATTCCCAAGGACTGAAGATTATCTATAGCTAAAGTAATATAGACTCCTATTTTAGACACCCCGATTGTTACCCATACGGGACGCTAATGCTCTCACAATATACCATCTTACGTACAATATGATATATTGGTATTTGATCAATAAGTATAGCTACCTGACTGGGTGTTGGCGAAAAATATACTGCGAAAGTCGAACGACAAAATCTATATTGACCTATTTTTCTGCTCATTTTATAACGGGGCCCATTAATTCACTTATTTCTCGATATTTCGAACCTGTCCGATTTAATTCACCGTCTATTAATTAACGTGGAAATTCATATTGTACACCCAAGTAGCTACTGATTAATCAAACGAATTTTTCACTGTCTCCCCACCCTTGTGAAAAATTATATTGAAAGTTTTCCGAAGCCGCCGACGCACTTATTACAAAGGCTTATATTTTTTGTTGTCTAAATTTTAATGAGGTACACTGTTATTAAATTTTAAGTTAAATGACAATGAGTCCATGAGTGGAAATGAAGCCTTTGATAAACATTAATTTACACTCTGAGCATCTTTAATATATTGCCTCATTAACTATTAACAGCTGTAGCGGTCATTAATGAAGTTTCAAATGTGTATATACGTATTGTTTTAACACCTTATACATATAGAGAATAAAATCTATTATAATTTAGAAATAAAATACTCTTAGCGTTTAATTACAAAATAATAATAATCTTAAATATAAACAAGAGGCTTTTACATGTAAAATATTCATGTGGCTATGTTGTATATTTCAATGTTATTTCTCTTGTAGTACATACATTTACTATACAACAAAACCAATAACGGAAACATTCAGCAAACTCATTTGTTAAAATGTAAATAAAACGATTCGGACATTTGAAAATCTAATGTGAAATATGTGTGTGTATGTGTAGTATAACTACTCGATACAAGGCAAAAGCTCAGTGAATCGTAACTTTAAACGGTGTTTCGTATCGTTGAACGGAATTAATTTTGTTTCTCGCATGTAGCGAAACACAGAGGTTCCAAACAATTTCAAACACTTTCACATATATCACAAGTGAATACAAATAAAACTACCTCATGTACTGTTGATATTACTGCTATTAATTACGGAATGTAATGAAATACACGCGGAAATATAGATGAAATATGGTTACTTAATATTCTTGATTGTCGTAGGAATAGATTTTAACATAGAATCGTAATTTTCAAAAGAAATGTGCACTTTGAATTACATCTGTCCTATAGTATAATTCAAGGTATTATAAACAAATTATTATTTTGTCTAAGCTGCAGAGATTTTCGTTGATATTCCCTAAAATTCACAACATTTCATGCAATGGTGTACGTTCGTGATACACTAACATAAAATAGTGTACCGCCTCCATCCTCTCCGGAGCACGTAAAACATAAATGTCGGTAAGAGAAACACTACTTTGCCAACGGCGACACTTTTCCAAGCTGTCAACGTTCGAAGATCCGATGAATATTCTATCACAAGACATGGTCTTGTCTAATCGGGGTTGAAGTTTTCGAGCTTACTGACCTACAGGCATCCACTTCTCTGCTACTCTCAGCTAGATAACAAGCACCTGTCAGATGGATATGGAGTCGGGTGTCGTTTTCGATAGCTGCCATCAATCTCACTTTGTCGGGCCTAAATTTAAACTTTGTACCACGTGAAAATCACCAGTTCGACACACGCACCAACAGCAGTAAGCAATACTCAACACCTCCAGACAGTGAGCGCCAATCGGTGGTAGTAATTGGAACTAATTAATGCAGTACAAAGTTCTCTCTCGCGCAAGATGTATGTAGGATCAAGGAACGGAAACGGTGAGTCTAGCAAACATCCTGGCCGTATGTTTGCACAGATGAAAGACAATGAATGATGCCATTTAAATATTCATCAATGCGACTAAACGGAAATATTAAACCAATCAAATAATTAAACATCTATAAAAATACTGAACACAATAGTAATCAATGGTTACGGTGAATGTCATTAAATTTTCACTGGCTTAACCCAGATTCTAATGCAAGAGCTTTCGATTAATAATCACTATGCTTGCGTCTGAACTATTTCCGATCGATCGATTCTTGTGTTTAGGAATGAGTAGATAATAATGACGCCATCGCTTGATGAAGAATGTATGTTACGCTGGTGGAAAAACGAACAACGACGTAGCATCGGTAGGAATAGAAGCGATGATGGTAGTAGTAGTAGTGGGTAGTAGTATTGGAAGAAGTCTGGTTGTAAGACCAGGTGGTGAATTACAGATGCTGGTCACGCCGAGCCCCCGCACCTCAGGCGGCTCTTTGTCAGATGAGATGCCGAACTCTCATTACTGGCTCCAATCAAAATGAAGCTTTCCAATTTAAAATCAATGCCCTCTACGTGGACATCACACGTAAAGCAATTCCACACACCCTCTTCTTCGTCCTCAAACTAACTAACACTCTCTCTTCTACATATATGGAAACCGTTAACTAATATTAAAATCACATACTGATCACCAACATCTGCATTTTTTATTCTTTACCAGAGATAATGCAAAGCAGAGGGAATTTACAAACATACGATCGACTGGTTTATTGTGCTGATTCATAAAATAGGAAGGACGTAAACTACGTACAATTTTGCATTGCGTCCAGTCAATATTGTCAGGATTTTATTGGTGTCATGGACAGATGTTTGATTGACGGTCTATATAAAATGATGCCATACTAAAATACCCCATAATTGGAAGTCCTAATTTGCTTAGATAGATTTCACAAAACTATTAGTTCTTTCCGTTTATTTAAGAAGAGAATATACTGGAAAACATCCATTTACTAAGGTTTACTCTTTATATAAAATGCATAGTACTGTCAAATCATAGCATCCTCGACAGGAGGTCAATGGGCTATAGTGTTCGGTACGATGTCTGTAACATCGTCCGATTTCAAGAATTTTTTTTACATTGTGATAATGAAAAAAGTTTTAATAGATATATCGTTGTTATGATTCCTGTATACAATAAAATGTAGTGTTTGTAATTGTCCTACATTGTGCTGTATACACATGTGTATTTGTTAGAATGTAAAGAACTTATGGCATTCCACAATGACACACATAAACTACAAATGTAATTGCGCTCATAACAAGCTCAAATATCAACGACCCAAGTTGCAAATTCCCGCAACAGGGGTAGACACTATTATATGTCAAAACTGTAAATCTGTTTGCGGACAAAAACCTCCACGCTTCCGAAATTCTGCAACAATTTTATTAATTTATACCAACCGCAGGGATTAACATGCATAGTCGGAAATGATTTTCATAATGTGATGTACATACATACATTCATTAGTGATGAGACTTGACACGGAGTACGGTCCTGCAGAGCTAATAAATTAGCCACTTTACAAAACAATGAGCTATCAGGTAAATGAGGACATTATATGTGTGCATTCATGATTATGACATTGGCCACTTCATTACAAATACCTGGCAAATGTGAAATGACTTTGGTCAAGCATAGAATATTCCATTGTTTTCACTAACAACACTGCTCTGTATGTATGTACTAGTTAATAAATATTCATACACACATACGTTGTACGTAAATATGCGACGACGACCCCGCTGGTTACTTTAACAAATTCATTGCAATCAGGTGACTTGTTTGTTTTTGCATGTAGTTAAAAAGTGGAAAAAGTCAACAGTGCGTTAACCAGTTGCAGAAAAAAAAAGAATTATAAATATGTGGTACAAGAGGAAACCAGTCTATATGTAACATGTAGTTACATGAAATATTACGCGGATACATGTATGTATGTATGTGGATACTTTATCCACTTTCAAGTTTTTCCAAACATAAATATTCCTACATAGAAACTAACAGTCACTGAGTAGTATGGCCAAAGAGTTAAATATACATAAATTGGCAAGTTCACAACTGACGTTGTGAAACAGTTGACAAGCTTTGTTTCCAATATGAAACACTGTGACTGAAACAGTTGCAGGAAACATAGCAACAGTTCACTGACTAAATAGTTTTGTTTCTAGTTTATAATGAATCCGTGGACCAAATTACACTTTGGTTGAAATTACTGACGTTCAACATGTTATTGCAGTAGTGGAAACTGTCATAAATCTACCTCTAAATACGTGTAACAAATATTCTATAATGAACACATAGTGTGTACAGAGTAATACACAAAATGTATGACACAATGTTTCAAACATGTATGTTGGGAGCAAAAGTTTAGAAATCAGTATAACGTATATCTGTGAGTGAAGAAGGAGATGGATGGATTATACTTAAGAGAGAGATATATATATGAAATATCCGTTGTTATAGGTAGATGGTGGGTGACTGAATACATTATACATCCGACTAAATATTTCTACAGCGTACGTATTCCCCAGATGATATAGCCAGACCCGTATCCCGTCAATCTTTAATCCGACAGATACTCCATCACAATTTCCGCGCATGCTTCATAGTCCAATATAAACTTAGCGAAACACATAAAAAGTTACCGGTGTGCTCGCAATAACCAACACCACTACCATCATAACGACGTGTGCTGGAACAACCTCGACATCGTCTCGTATAAAAAATCACTTACCCTGGGTGCTGGAAGAATAGTGTAACCACATCTACCTGAACTGGACTAGCGTCTAGTGGTTCTAGTATCAGATGATGGCGCACTACAAATCCTGAAAACAAAAGTAAAACATCCTACTAGCAGCAGCTGTTCCCGACTCGCCAACCGAGTAATTTAAAGCGGCTAGATCTCTCTGGTTAGTGTCACACAACGACTAAAATGAACACATGAACTATTTACCACATTTCATTATTAAAACATTACCAACGGCACAATGTGCCTGGCCAAGAGTACAACGTGTACGGCGCGCGCTAAGTTGTATATGTGTGTGTGTGTGTGTGAGAGATAAAACATTCTATCGTAATAAAAGAAATGAAAAATATATTACAACGGTTGCGGAATTCTTAATCAACTTACGACCTCGGTGTATGTTCGTACGTATCTAGTCGCCTGTGGGTGGATTATATTATGTGTACGAGCAAACATTTCATTTGGAAGTATAATGAGCAAAAATAAATTAAAGTAATGTTGTACTGTTTTTCGTAAATAATTCATAGAATAATCGAACTTACTCATATCGCACTTCTAACCTAAAACTAACTAAAAATACTTTTAAACAATTCCCACAGACCACTCAGGTCAAGTAGCCATGAAATTTGTACAAGACATATATCACAATCCGTTCCAAAACATCTGGCGATCAAGCGTGTCCACTAAAGTAAGAAATAAAGAACAAAGACAGACGAATGAGAAGAGAACAAAACAAAAAAAACATACGAGGGAAGAAAAGAAAAACGGTGCATTGATACAATGTTCGTTGGACGTGACTGAGTTGTACACACACTTAGTTCAGTGTTTCACCACGACACGTCGCGGTGCACGTGATCGGTGTACATGCAACTAAGCATTGGGGAGACATAAGCGAGTATGGAGTGCAGTAATGTGTGCATGTAACTAGACTATATGTATATGTATATACAGAGGAGTGAAACTCAGATAGCAGGATGACGCGTGTTTTGCTGCAGACAATTGTAAATCAGGGAAAAAGGATTAGCATTTAGAATATCTGCGCTCTCTCGCTTACAGTTGGAACACAGATACATGTCCCAGCATTTCGTACAGTTTATTTACACTGTATACTTGTATAAATTTCAAAGAGAAACCGTCAGCCCACAGACTCTGTCTCTTTTCCCTTAATATCTCTTCTCTCTCATCTACTATAAATCGTCTGGGTTATATATGTCTGTATATATTCTGTTAATAAAATAACAAGTAAATATTACTGTTAATATTTCAGTCTCCCGTCTGTACATACTAATTCAGAACTTGCCATCATTTAATTAACGATGGTTCGTTCATTAGTGCAAATTATTGCAAGTGATATTTTTAATGAAGTCAGCGGAAGTTGATAGAAACTTGAAGCGATATCCTTGGTCTCAAAACTTTTATTGCAAAGTGCAACATCATTTTGCCAGACTGGAATATAGTTTTTAATTTATACTTCAGCTTTTTCATTAGAGTAAATAAAAGTTTAGAGTGAATGTATTTGTATCGATAACTTTGTATAAAATTTGTACAAGTAGTGACGCGAAACTCTCTTCCATGCAACCAGAATTACACTTGGATGGTGCGGTTAGTAGGTCAGCATACACAGGTTACATTACAAATGCTTCCAACCACATTAATTGCGTTAAGCTGCTGTAGAGGTTGAAAAATGATACATGTACGTTTAACCTTTTAGTATAATTTCCCACAGAACTCAGTAAAGAATATTACAAATCTTATTTCATTTCAAGATTAAAGAATTTACATTGAAATGAGCAACACTCCCGAAGACTTGTTCCAACAGGCTGGCCTGCTGTAATTTTGTAGATGTAATCATTCATTTCCTTTGTGTAATATTGTGTATTACAGCAGCGATATTTCCATCTGCCCGAATGTGTGTGGTTGTATGTATGTATGTTTGTGTTGTTGTTGTTGTTGTAAACCGCAAGATGTTCGTTCAATTTCGATGATAAATTAAAATAAGACATTTCTATTAAACGTTGAGGCAATGTATCTAATACTGAAATTGGTGGAAATCGCTTTAAAGCACTGTACATATATTTTCCGCGAGTGCTACTTTACTGTCTGGAAAATCGGTTCAATTTAACCCTCCACAATAAACGTATCTAGTACCTAGTAAGTTGGCAGTGCCTCTAGCGGCATTCTACAGAAACTCACTCATTCGCTCACACTACACTGTGTAAAAAAGTGTGGAAATTTATCAGCGGTTAAAGTTGTGGCTACTGCTGGATTTTATTACTATATGTACAAGAAAAAATATATACTGTTAATAGAATTGCCTATTAAAATCTTCAAACTGGGATTTTAAATGAACTCTAGCGAATAAAAATAAATAGTCTACGGGTATGAAAGCATGGTACGATATTAAAGTTTTATATTGAATTAATATTGCTTTTTAAGAGTGTCTGTTCACATTATCCGTAAATTATAGTCACAGATTCCATCTAAAACAGAAGATGTTATAATTCCTAATCATAAAGGAACTTAGGTGCATGTTGAAGAAAAAAAGATTATTTCCCAAACAAAGATCTGCCTTTCTCTGGACGAGAGTAATAAAATACGAGGGAAGTTGGTAAATCCCAACGCAGAACTTAAGACCACAGGCTAGGAAATGTGTGTCTGGAATCGATTTTTTAAGAGGAACTCTTGTAAATGTAACTCGGGTGTATATCTGGCTAGGATTCTGGAAGTTGTATGTGTGTGTATATGTATATGCAGACTGGTACACTAGATGTGTGTATGTGTGTGTGTGTAGAAACCACAAGGGTACAGTTTCACGCACATTGGGAATGTTAAATATATCATTTCTGTTCTTGTACCGGTGGATGCTCGTTATGACTCCTCCAAAACAAACTGCACCGCTTGTACCTGTCTGCCAGCCAGACCTTACGCAAATAATTATTTATGTTGCTTTTATTTTCAACGCTCGCCAGTAAATTACTTGGTACTGTCACAGTATCTATACTATATACTGCTCTACGTTCTTCCATACATATACTACATGTATGCATACTATATATACAGACCAAGGAGGGGCGAAACGGTACCTATAAACACACACTTATGTACACACGGTAGCCGGAAATAAATATCTTTCTAATAGAAATGTTACTTGATAAGCACAACTTGCATATATTAGATTTATATATTTTACAAGTTGTAGCTTCAAAAAAGGAAGAGATACGAAGTTGTAGTTTAAACCAATTGCATTCAATTGATTAGTAGATCAATTTTTGAATCATATAAGCTTGTCTGTAATTAAAAAGTTATATTAGTCAGTGTCCTGAATAAAATGATTGAATTAAATTAGTCATCGTGGTCTTGTACTGCATTGAGAGACATAAAGTGGAAGTGGAAGGGGAAAGAAAAGTACATTTCAAAGCCAGTGGTACCTGGCTGGTGCTGATTCACTCCCTCCCAAATGATCAAAGGAATTCAGATAGCACTGCGAGACGGAGACCATAGTAGTGAGGACAACTCTTGTATATGGCATTAAATACATCCCTGACTGTATCTGCTTCTCCACCTCATATACTCTCATGCTGGGGACGGTAGCGGTTTGACAGCCGCCAAGAACAGGGCAAATTGCATTCTGTATTTCTATGCAATCATTGTCCTTTGTACAATTATGCCCGTGCACGCACATGGAGCAATAACAGACAAACGCTTCACAGTTCAGTGTTTAGTGGCTGTTGAGTAGCAGTGAGTAAATGCCCGTTATACAGAATGGAATTGTTGTTTAACGCTGACAGAAGCGCACTAAGCGGAATGCCATGACGTTAGCGGTTTTGTGTTACCGCGAACTTACAAAGCGGATGTTGCACTTTAGCTACAGTCGATAGAATATTGCCCACATTCAATGGACACGTTACTGGTGCCTTGTAGCTGCAACTGAATAACACAACAGCCACATAGCGGTGTTCCCACGTCTATTGAAATAGCATTTCACTGGAACGGTAGAAATAATCACTCTACATTGCAGTTATTTAGAGAAACATGCGGGAAAATGTGAGAATGTACACAGTTTATTCTAGAATGTATAGTAGCACATTTCCATAATTAAATAACAAAGTTCTTTATCATCATCATTTAAAAACAGAACATGTTATTTGTATTCGTTAATATTTCATACATATTTACAGCATAACTTTTCGTTATAAATACATATTTTACCGTAAATAAATTCCCACATACGTATGTACGAAAATAAACACATTTCACTTTCGAAAACAATATTATGTTGGAAACCAAATAAACAATGAGACGTAGGTCGTCAATTACGTCGATAAACAGTGACGTCACAAAGCGTGAACATTGTAACTAGTGGTCAGGGGCCCATTCTCTTGCGTACAATGGTGAACCACTGATTTCCGTATTAAACTCAGACATACGGTCAGAAGAATTGTGCACATCAACAGAGGTAACAAACTGCATGGCAACGTATGTCCGAATTTGATTCGAATTTCATAGGATTACCGTATATATTCCATCGCTTCTCATTTTTGCTGATTGTGCACTTATAGTCTAATGCCGGACATATAAAAGTCGTTCCGTTTTGATGTTGGCATTAACTTCCGGTATTGAAAAGGATTACCGTTTTATGATCGTTCGAACAGTAGGAGCATTCATCGATGTTCTGTTCTGTATTTGTTTAATGAGATGTGCCATAGGATTTTGTATGATAACGACGTTGATATTCAGCACTTACATAATTTTCAGTATGCACAATTCTAAAATATTCCTGGAAATAAAACAGCCCATGTTTAAAAATAATATTTAATACTGGAATATATTTTGCTCGTTACGAAGAGAATAAATATTTAATGAAATAAATTGTTTTATACCTATTTCAAGTAGAGTAAATATTTAACGAACAAGTAAACGTTTCATATAAAGTACCTATACTCCATATATACTACTGTACGTATATACTTGTAAACTTATAGAAATTATGTAGTGTTTACTTTGGGAGTGGTAATGGAAGAAATATAACTGAATAGAAACCAGTATAACAGCAGAATTTTACTATAGAAATTTATATCCAATTGTAACAAATGTTCACACACACACAAATTTCCATTACGAACTCATATCACATGAATGAACAAACCGTAAGCGAATCTTTTCCAATTTTATAACCACGTTTGCGTACCAAGTGCACAATTTCAGACATGCTTATATTGACGTAAAACAGAAATTTACGATCCGTTGAGCATTAAATACTCCGCAGAGTAAAGTCTTATCACGCATATATAAAATTACGGTCTGTTCAGATCCTTAGTAATTTGTTTTTTGTTGACATTAAGAAGGCAGACTAAAAAAAACATTCGCGCCCATTAACGCTAAGTTCTGCCGTAATTTCACAAAGCTGTATAATTAGTATACATATTTTCTATTACTTTCTTCATTGTATTTCGAAATGATTCTTACTTCCCATGCAGCTGAAATTAATATTGCAAGCTTCAAGAATAATAAGAACATGCAATGAAATATTTCTGTGGCAGAACACGGGTTTTATATTTCCAAGTTTATAACACAAAGTTTTATTTTATTTTTTTGCTCGTGTAAATTTAATAAACTGCAAATATTTTCACTCTTTCTTGTTCTTCATTCTACAGTGAAGATATTCTCGGGGGAAAACAAAATAATATTACACAAATGTCGCGATGAAAATGCTATCTCAGTGCACTACAACGGATTTTCTTCGAATCAAACTTTTGCGGAATGCACAGATCAAATTGTATTGCGTCCCTCTATAGTATTGAGAAGTTTTATATACAGCTATGTGTGTATGTGTATGTGGTTGGATCAAGTGAATATTTACATATTTTTTCTTCTTAGAAAAAGTTGTATATGTACATATTTGTAGAAGCTTACATTGTACTGTCAGAACAGAGCTTAAAAGTTCAATTTCAAATACGATACATAATCTAAATTCGGAAAAGATTATTTTAATCAAATTTAACACTTTTGAATAAGAGTTACAGTCTTCCATTTTCATATTTATTAAATATAAATATTAATTAAAATGAAATGATATACGAATGGCAAGATTTATTATTATAATTCCTGGTTAAATTTCTGTGCTGTTTCAACGACTCAACTACGGGGGTCTGAATACATATAAACATTGGAAGGCGTTATTTTTCATATTTATTTTAACAGGGAAGTCAGACCAGGTACAAATATTGACTTCTTCTGTTTACATTCTTGTATAAACAGGAAAACAAAACAAAAATCATTGTTTATGTTCAGCAGCTGGTGCAAAAGGTCATGTATTCCTAAACATAAAAGAACACTAAACGTTATTTAATGAACGAAAAGAATATATAGTCAACACAAATATATTCTGTGTCTTGAAACAGCATCTTCAAATTATTGTTTGTTATTTTCTGTTAACATATTTATCATCTTTTGTTTTATGTCAAGATATTTTACTGTAAATAAAATATATATTTCTTAAATTATATACGTACATATATACTTTAACTGTTGAAAGTATATATGAGTATTTTTAAATAATAATAAATATTGTTTTGAAGATGTTTAAAAATTGAAAAAATACACTAATTTATAATACTTCTAAATATATATCTTTAAATATCAGAACACATTAGAATAATTACAAAATTAAATATATATGTCAAGTATTCCATGACTGTTTTTCAATCTGTCAAATAATAATAACAAAAAATACACGTTAGATAAATCTGTTTCGAAACATGGTTCAAAATTCTAAATTACCTGTTTAGTATTGTCATTGTAAATTGGTTAAGTTAAAAATAAATTGAAAATGTCTGGAAGACCGTCAGGAATAGGTAGGGGAATCCCGCCACCATCCCGGATGCAAATGCCGAAGGTTGGGACGTCAATAACCAAATCGCGTGTGGGACAAGTCACAACAACTGCAAGCGGCACAAGAATTACAGATGCAGTTTCGACATCTTCTACAACCGTCACAGCACGGGGGCCCGCAGGTATGCAGTGCACGGATAAATGTACTTTGCATATATACATACATATACATATACACAAATACAGGCTGTGTGTTTATTTTCTCTTCTATATGAGAAGATGAGAGGACACACAGGAATTGTGGCCGGTACACTCGCAGTGCTGTTGCAGCAAACTGTCTGTGTGTGTGTGTGTGTGTATGCGGAGCTTTACTTTTTTCCATATTCATATATTTTAAGAATGTTAGCCGGTATTCTGAGCACGATATATCTATGCGAGAATATAAAAGAACACAACAGTCGGGAATCCTGTAACTAATGATGCCTGTAAACATTGTAAAATATTGTACATTTATAATTCTACACACTGCATTCACTATTCATAACAATTTCACATTTCTATTATATTATCTAAAGATTTATTTATCTGTGTGGTCGCAAAACCGAAAAAATAACCATGACAACATGATTATATGTAAATAAACTCGCATTCAACAAAATAAACTATAGGTGGCGTCCTGGTGTGAGCTGGCAACTCCGCTAAAGGACTTTAATAAAAAAAATGCTTAATTGTGCTACCTCGGGGTAACTGGGATATAGCCTGATGTAAGATTTACTTGTAACAAACTTTGATGTTAATGCAACATTGTTATTATTAAAGTTCAGCAAGGAACGGAGAATATTCTTGTAGTGAATGTATGAATTATTATTTTAGGAAGATTAGCACCCCCCGGCAGTATACAGAGGCCTAGCAGTGGACTGCAGAGACCCAACACTGGACTTACTAGACCTACTTCCGTTACAAAGATTACAGCTGCTCCAGCTCCAGGCACTTCCGGAAGACAAACTACCAAGTTTGTATTGCACATTTTTATTATCATAAACACACTGGCCAACGGGAATAGTAAAACTATACTTGTGGGCATTTAATCGAGCGCGTTAAACTTATCCGATATTATGTAGAATAAATAAACACATAATAAATATTGTCGATATTTCAGAGTGAGTGTATCTGGTGCGAATATAAGAGCTCCACCAGCGGCTGCTAAACCCGCTAGACCTTCCAGTGCTAGACCAGCGTCAGTGAAATCGGCTGCAGCAAAAGCCAAGTAAATCATTGCACATGTTCTAAAGCTATTTCTCTTAGATTTGTCATCGGACATTTAACATGAATATGACTGATTGCAGGGAGTGTGGTGCTGCGTGTGCTGGCAGGGATAAAAGTGGAAAAGCGAAACCCAGGGAACCACCAGAGTCACAAGAAATGCCTGGTAACTTATTATTAACTTTATATATAATTCAATGCTTAAATCCGAACAGAAATTGTCAATATATAGACCATGACATTAATTATGAATTTAATATCTTTACTAAAATTGTACAAGTTTATGTTCAGTTTGTTTTTATTGTGTGTCATATAATGTGAATTATACATTACAGTCTAATATTCACACAATATTAATTACAATATTTTATAACAGAGGCACGACATGTTGAGCCAGGTCGATACTATATGCCAGTGAAAACCGCCACAGGAGCTTTGGAAGCTAACAGCCCGGTAAGTCTAACTTACGCTACCGATAATCGTGTTATAAAGCTCAGTTTACTAACTTACTATTAACGGACAATAGTTGGTCTATGTCGTCGGTACGTCGGTAGATTGTTACGGGAAGTTCGGATGTAGATCGAAACAGAATTTCTAAACGAACCCGAGCACAGCTTGTACTCAAGTCAAGTTCCGTTTTATTGCAGCTGTCGATAGTTTAAAATGTGCCAGCACGACGAGAGATTATAAATTATTAACGTATATAATAAGTTGATGGGTTCTATGAAAAGAGAGTGCAAAAGTACTCTAGGCACTTTTAAAAACTTTATAAACATGTACATAAAACGTAGCGTAATGTTTTCAACCCTATATTTTATTAAAGATTACCATTATCCTGATAAATAAAAAAGATGTGAATATA
>JAGJTL010000096.1:86494-112467 GCA_022063505.1 Calosoma granatense | reverse complement strand
AATTTAATTCGTATTAATGATAAAGTAATTTAAAAAGAACATTTCAAACTGTTCGATGTAAACATGTTAACAATATGATATATTTACTGGTTCTGGAATATTTGCCGTGGTGCACAGTTTCTATACCACTGTTGTAGGGAACACACATAAAGTTATCTTTGCAAGACTCTGAAACTGCTGTATACAAACACACAAGTCCATGTCGAGAGATAAGCTACAGGCTGCGGAATAGCCGTTGAAGAATTCGAGACGAGCGTGTTGTTGGATGCGAGGAGTCAGGGTCATGCGAGTTTTGCAAGTGTATTGAAGAAACTGGTTTACGTTCGGGTCTTTCCCACTAAGCGGCCAGTGTTCATTCTGAATGAGGCAAGAATGCCAAGTAGGAATGAAATTAACAAGGAAATGATGTACACAGCGCGCTTCTAAATTTATTTATAGGGAATGACCAGAGAGGGCGCTCTCGCGCCACTCACTGTTGTTACTATATACTGCACTGAGGAAAAAAAAACATCACCGGTCACACTGATGTGTATGTACATATATAGCTAGGAGTACCGGCTAGCAGGTAGATAGTGGTGAACGTGACTTTACGCTGTGCATGTTAATAAGACAACAAATATTAGTAACAGTGTTACACCAGTAGTATCAGGAATAACAACAACAATTATTATGGGTAATTTAAACATGTATAATAATCCATTACATACACAGTTCCATTAAGCTAATGATTCTTGTAATCGAGAAATAAAACTTCTGTTTGCACATGTGTAGATATTTTGATTATATGGGAAATTAATTCGAAAATGTATACTTGTTTTGTGTTTAACCAATTACACGTTAAGTCTTGTCGTGTTAATATGTATGTATGTACAAGATGGACATCACCAGTATGCTAATATTGACTATGACAACACACCGATATAACGATAGATGTGTTTGTTAATGTCTAAGGCCAGCACTGTATTTACTCAGCTGCCTGGATATCAGGTATATATCTCTCACTGAAATCAATAATAACCGCGATGACATTTGTCGATCTGCCCTCTGTCTTTCCTGTTATTTTTCCATTGCAAAATGTCAACTTTTCGCGTCCTGCCGCGTACGGAAACACAGGAAAGTTAATAACAAAATGAAATATTAAATGTTCCGATGTCAATATTTAACTTGTTCGATTCAATGGATGTTTGTTACTTGTATTTCTTTTCGCGGTGAATATAGTACACTTCACAACTGTTCCGGAAAGTTTTTTCGGCTGAATAACTTTTTATATGTAAAAGTTTCGGGGCATTATCGGAAGTTATTAGATATTCTGTTTGATTTATGAAACAATGAATTGTGCAGAAACTAAATCGCCGATAAGTGTAGTGAATTACATCAAATCATTCGTTGCAACTGGACACAAAATTCTTTTTAATACACAGGATCCGTAATGTTAGATCAAAACAGAACTCTTTAGTTAAGAAAAATTAATAAATAAGTCACAGTATTGTAACATTATATAGCTAATGACAAATAAATATTATCCTATTATCTAAAAAGTTTGTAGTACTTAATGAAAATGTCATATCTGTCACGTGTTTTGATAGATAAAAATATCAATAACTGTAAATTCAATGAAATAGTTAAATATCTAACAACGACACAAAGTAATAATTCTAAGAATAAATTCAATGACCTTTTTTATCAATAAGATTAATAAGTTATCAGGTTATTTTTAAACTAAATCATGAAGCGTAAATATATAAACATTTTTCCTGTTCAAAATTGAATAATCACTCATGTTTAAAAAAACATGTAAAAAAATCCGTTACATGATTTAAAAATATAATTATTTGCTGTAAATAACATCATACGCAATTAAGTTAGATAAATGGGGATTCCCGACTTTAAGAATATACATGTTTTCTTTGTCACAAGATAAAAACTACATATTTACAAGTTTGTTTGTGATTGAGAAGACTAAATGACACCACATAATTTATATTATAAACTCGAGATTTGAACGGTAATGTGACGTATGATATAAACAGGTTTTCGTTGGAAAATTAATTTCTATAAATATACAGGTGCAGACACTCATTATGTTATTTACCTTGTGTTGTGTGTTGTGAGAGATTCGTCGATATGTTTAGTATGTTTATATCTGTATTATAAAACGAAATGTTATTAAAACATGTTGTTTTTTTAGGTTGGAGAGTTTCAGTGTTAGTATTAGTGATATCTGCTGCAACAATCGCTGCTGATGGCGATGTTGCTTATGATCTTGGTAAAAGTACTCGACTGTTTGTCAGCAAAGTTTATCAGGTAAATACTGAGATTTATTTTAATATTTATTAAAGTTTAACACAGTTATCCGCTAACAAGAACACGGATTTACATAGATTTTACGCTTGAATATTTTTCTACCACGAGAAATTATTGAAATTTTATCGATACTCTGGATTCCGAACGAGTCTTGTTGAATAATAATTTGTTATTGAAAATTGAGTATCATCAATAAACTAAATTTTGCAACAGCTCAGTTTGTAAATAGTATATAAAGACAGGATTATTATATTCTGTTGTTGATTACTGCTAGTGGATATTTTAGCATATAAAAGTTTTCTATATTTCTCTTGTAGAAACTAGCAAATAAACCTGGCAATCTGCTTATATCTCCGCTGTCAGTACAGACTGTGTTAGGCTTAACACAGACCGGTGCAAGAGGCACAACACTGGAACAAATGGCAACTACATTGAATCTACCGTGCGATCCGCAGAAAGTAGAATCGTTATTTAGAAATGTACAAGCATCGCTGAATAAACAGAGATCAATCACTCTGAGCAGTGCTAACAAAGTCTACGTTCGAAACAATTTGAAATTATCGCAAAATTTCCAAAACTCTGCAGCTCATTTTGGTGCAGAAGTTGCCAGTTTTGATGCACAGGAGAAGGTGGCAACTGCCAATGAAATAAACAGATGGGTAGAAAATAAAACAAATGATAAAATTAAGAATATAGTCAAACCAGACTATATCACTGTGGACACGGCCATGCTGCTGATCAATGCGCTTTATTTTAAAGGACAATGGGAGTTTCCTTTCGAGCCAAAGGCTACGAGAAAACAAGATTTCAGATTGAATGAACACGAGACAGTACCTGTCGATATGATGTATGTCAGTGGTAAGTGTTATTCTTCATACATACATGCTTCATTATAAAATATCATATTATGTAATTGGGAAAATGTTTTGGAAGAAAAGATTTTCAGTAGTTGACTGAAAGTGTATATTATCAAATCGTATAATTTACAATGTATCCATATCTTAATACTAACTGACCTGTGTGCTAAAGATATACATGAGTCAAATTTTGAAGTTTGCACTGCACTAATCTGTAATATTGTTTACATAATTGAAGATACGATTAATTTCTATCGATGCCGCAAGTATATTGCAACATTATTTATCAATACATTATCGTTACAGGAACATTTGGATATGCAGAGAATAACGAACTGGATGCTAAATTCCTGGAAATGTTCTACACTGATAATGATTTTAGTATGACAATAATATTGCCGAATAAAGTGGAAGGATTGAAGGATATAACAGCTAATATAGACCGCTACCTCGAACAGAAAACCTTACATCACGAATATGACTACGGTTCTGAAGTAATTGTGAATATACCAAAATTCAAAGTCGAAGGTTCAATACAGTTCAAGGAAGTCTTGGAAGAGGTATGAACAGATATAAATTGCCAAAGTGGAAATGGTTTTCATGTTATATACTCATTGTATGATTATTGTTACAGCTGGGCATGAAGGATGCTTTCGGCAACGCTGATTTTTCAGGTCTAACAGATTCAGTAGTACCACTACAAATAAGCAAGGTTGTACAGAAAACATTTATAGATGTGAACGAATCAGGAACGGAAGCTGCTGCCGCTACTGTCGGTATGTATATATCACATATTGTACAGACACATATTATTCAGTCATTGTCACAATTATCATTATCGTTTGCGAATTTACGGTGTTTCGATAAATTTTTTACATTAGAATCGATCTTTAAACGTGAATACTTTGTTCATTTCATTGCTGATGGTTTTGATGAATATAGTCTAGTTAATAGCAAAATTTAGAAAATATATTTTTGTCACAGTTGTTTTAAGACAAATACTTGTTATGAACCGCTAAATAATTTTATTCAGAATTGAATTAAAGGAAGTTTCTGAATTAAACAGAATATATTTATTAATAATAAACAATAGTCATTATCAAGTACTATTAGAATGTTATTTTATTGCAGCAGTATTTGATAAAATATTTGGTGGACGATCAATACAATTTATCGCTAATCATCCGTTTCTATTCGTTGTAAAACAACGTTCAACAGGCGTTATTTTATTCGTTGGTCGTTACACAGGACCCTAAACGTTGTTATATGATCATATTCAAGATATATGTATGTATACTTGTATATTATAAAACTATTACTTATATACGTATTTTCAACACGTCCACGTTTATAGCACAAGCATTCATTAAAGTTTATTACTACTCGTTAAAAATAATAGCTTTAATATTTTATAAATATTTTAGAAAAAATATTCAAAGTTCAAACGGATTATTGCTATTAAAAATAGCAAAAAATAGGCTCTACTCTCGGTTAAAAAGAATAAATGCTTGTTAATTGAACTTGTAGTAAGTAGTGTTAGTAATAACGTCTGTGGTATTATTTTATAGCTGCAGTACAATAAATAGCTGCCATACAGAACATTCCCCGTAAAACATCCGTTCATATTCATTATGAAGCAATGTTCAACAGGCGTGATTTTATATCTCGATCGTTACATAGAGCCTTAAAATATTTAATTATTATACTATTCAGTTCGTTTACATAAAATATAATTGTATATTGTTAACATTAAAGTTTATTGTCACTCATAAAGATTTGTTTAGAACCTTTAAAATAATATGTACCTTACACTAGTCTCGTTGCTACGGAAATTTCTGAAATATATAATGACAAGTCTATTATCAAATGATAATAATGTCAGTTGGAAGGACGTATATCGATGCATCAAGTGTAATGATTGTTAATATAAAGTATACTGGTATTTATGACACTTGAAT
The DNA here is from genome assembly GCA_022063505.1 of Calosoma granatense. Lineage (NCBI taxonomy): Eukaryota > Metazoa > Arthropoda > Insecta > Coleoptera > Carabidae > Calosoma > Calosoma granatense. The sequence continues at coordinate 107,348 of JAGJTL010000096.1, read as the reverse complement.
ATAATGACTGTAATAATTTTACATCTGTACGTGTAACAAAATATGTTATTTTGTTACAGTTTTAGTCGTCGATAGAATCGCCGGTGGACCACCGTTAATATTCGACGCGAATCATCCGTTCATCTTTGTGCTGAGGCAACGATCCACTGGCATAGTGTTATTCCTCGGTCGTTACACGGGTCCTTAACAAAACGATATATTTATATCAAACCTAACTGCATTAAAGTACACTAGAACCCTTACAACTTGAAGTTATTTATTCAACCAATTTCCATTCTCATTCTTCATATACTATTTGCTACCTAGAGAGTTCATTTACATAAATTATCTGCGATGTTATTTTGTTACAGCTGTTATTGACATCCGATTTGACAGTGAAAAGCACATTTTCTACGCGAACCATCCGTTTTTATTCGTACTAAAACAGCGATCAACCGGTATAATTCTATTCATGGGTAAATACTCGGGTCTCTGAATATATTCTAATTAAAAATTGTATTCAATTAAATATAAATAAAAAAATATATCAATGAACAGGGTATGATTATTAAACAATTTTCAAGAAAAAAAAAGATATATATAGTATTTTTTTACACTATTTACTGACATCATCAGTCACCCTTTCTCAAAATATTGAATCCCTTGCGAGTGAAATTCGTATGAGTTATAAGTTGAAAGGTTACAGGACCGGAGTGGCCCGCGGGAACAACATAAATTTCCCCACGGACCGCAGAATTTAATGAACCATTCATTGCAGTGTGTGTGTGTGCTTGCTTGGTTTACCTTGCCGCTGCACTTTTACGTATACTCGCTAAGAGTTCCTATTGAAACTGGGTCAACATTTTTCAGAACGATTTCAGTTCATTTGCTCTGTACTAAGCGACCAAATACTACTACTATGTTTAAAATGGCCGAGTTCATAAGAATACATTGCAACAATCATGTTGAAAAATCGGTTTATATTAAATAAAATATGAGAAGATACATTTGAAAGAAGTTTTTTACGTTTCTTTAGAAACCTTTCATGGCTATTAATGCTTAATGCATTATTTGTATATTTCTACAGCTTCGTTTTAAACTCCTTCCGACATACAGTATATTATATACAATATTTCATAATGTGACGCATGTATTTTTATAGTTATTCTTCATAGAGAAATTGCAGATAAACTGCTATGTCAACACGTACTTGGCTGCACACTAAACTAATAAAAACTTTTATCAACTTGCTAACTTTATAAACAAACACAAGAACGGTTCTTTGTTATTTTGATACTCGCACAGGTTTGCAACAAAACCAAACGACTAGATGTATTGATATTAACATTAAACAGAAGAATACTTGTAGCAATATTTCTGCAGACTATTTCTGTTTAAAATAATTTTTATTTTCTCGAAAAGATAGCACTAAATGTATCTAGAGTATATAACTAGTAATTATAGTTACACGCGCGTGGAATTATCTCTTTGTAGTTCGCCTAATTTGCATTCGACAACGTTGCTGATGAAGACGGTATGTATAATACAGTATTTCCATAAAGAGACACAGTGTTGACAATAGTATACCAACGGCGTAGATAACCAACAAAGGTTGGAATACTCTTAATGGTAAAGATATCGCTCTCTGTTCTTGTTTCTCACGACTCAATGGAATCGGTTTGTCTATGCCAAGTGATGTTGCATCTCTTCTCCATTTTTCAAACAATCCTCCTACAAATCATACAATAATTTCATAGAACTATCATTCGGCCGAATTGAACAGATTACATTCGAAATATTTCTAATAAAAGTATCTGATTTGTAACAATCCAGTTACCACTTAATATGAGTCCTAGATAATGATCGAGTGCCTGTCGATACGGTGCTCCAAGCTGCGTAGCCCACGCATGACCAGAGACACGCATTGGATACCTGGTTACTCGCAATCGGTCTGCTATTTTTGTGTGCGGACGTGGACATTTTCTTCGTATTCCGAACTGTATGGTGGATAGCTCGTCCAGCATGGCTGCCCGCTCATTAATCACCTTGGAAAATGCATCACATGTGTTTCTACCGAACTCGATGTGTCTAAGAAATGTCAAATGAAGAATCCATATTGAAGTTATATACAATCTTAACTAGTATTTAATGTTGTAGGCATTCTGAACGTGCAGTTACATTAACAAGAAAATGAAATGTCATTGTGTTAGTAGTACCCTCATGTATTTTCATACTTACTCCATCGTCTCAACATATATTGATTCACTAACGTTCAATAAATCTTTGATAATGTCACTGGACTGTTTGTTGCCAACTATTTTGTATCCCACCCGCACAAGGTGACTGAGATCCTCAGGTTCCTTAATTGCCGGTTGTACCAGTGCCGAGAGTACCATACTCTTGTACATGGTACAGAACACTATACAGCACGACCACCACAAAGCCAGCACCAGGCCGGAAGTTTTCAGACCGCGGTACACCGAGTTAATATTTGACACAGATTGTTCAAGAGGCATATGAAAAAGTACCTGCAATACATTAATCAATGCACTACATAAATATTAACCATTATTTTCTATTGCATATCATTTCTAGTTCTGTACAAATATCTAAAATAAAACTAGAAAAAAAAACATGAAATAAACAACAAATATTGTTTACTGTTGGTTTAGTCGACTGTAAATAATTGAATGAAAGATTGTAAATCTACAAAAAATATTATTCCTGAACATATGAATAATGAATTAATCTGTTGACGTTTCATTCGAATGTATAACGAATTATTGCGCCTACATTTATTATCTACTGTACAGAAAAATTGTTTTAATTATTAATCATTTGTATTTGCGTTGTATTATAACAACTAACAGTAAACTTTAGATAATTTTCCAAGATTAAACATGTCTATATAGAATTGTGCAACAATTAATATGTTATCAATTGATTTCTCAGAATGATAAGTACGTTAATTGAGATCATAATTATTTTAAGTTTGTGATTTAATAAAAAAAATTACGATATGATTTCCCTGTAAATAGAATTGAGACTATTCTATTTGTTCGTATATATATTTGTGGAAAATTACCATTTTAATCAATAATGAAATTATTAATAACTTACCCAAAATGACTGCGCCAGTGTTATATTAGAAAGTTTAACATTCTTCTCGACTTTTAATATCAAATATAAAACGGTAGATAATAATGCGAAACAGAGAAAAAACAGCAACCACACCGTAAACGTTTGAAATGGTTCAAGAAATTTCTGGAAAATTTCTCCAAACGACATAATGGACACATAGACAAACGTATAAGATTCTGAATGATATTGTTTCGTATACTGTATCACCGGAGTTCTATCCAAACTGACGGTGATGGCACCAAAAGCAAAATCCGCTTTCCTAGTATTCACATATTTTAACATTTCAATGTAGGAAGTATTACTTTCCATCATGACAGCCACAAACTTGAAATTCATCTTTTTACTGATCAGTCGTATCATGTGTCCCTCAGTGCCAATTAGCGTTAAACAAATATCCATATCCACCTTCTTCCATACTTCCATTCTGCTCTTGGTACAGTGCAAATAGGGAAAATTAGGAATGAAAATCAAATGCAGTAAATGACGATTCAAGTTGCGGAAATCATCCAACAATAAATGACTCGTAGTACTGTTCTCTAGGCGGAAGAATTTCTTCGACATGTTAGCGCAATAGAAGCACGTTTCATAAAGATTAATTGTAGTATTCTCCACGGATTCCAATAATAGGATCTTACCAGCCAGTCTGATAATTTTCAGCTTTTCTTCAACGATTCGTGATCGTAAATTTTCATTTTCAGCTACAAACACAATGACATCATTGTAGTTGATCTTACTGTAGCCGTTCAGCCGGTGCCAATAGGAGACGTTCTTCGGAAACAGTAGATGCACAATGTTTGGTACTTCTGGTCTGATGAATTCCGCATCCACTGGTAGTTTATCATAATTGTACACCACGAACGAGACTAACGTTCGATTCTTGTACAAATATTGGACAATATCATTTACAGATTCTTCAGTGTCCCGATTTACATGGAAGACCATTTGGAAATCTTCATATTTGGAAAGTAAATTCACCAGGACTTTGGTTAACAATGATTCATCATCGATACCGTTCAGTAAAACTGATGAACTTGTGTTTTCAATGTTGTTAAATGATACTAGTAGCATGTATGTAAATATTAGTAAATAATTCATCTTACTCTAGGTCTTTGCAGCGTCTTTCCGATACGTTTATTTGTTAAGTAAATAGACAGATTCTGCACAATTTGTATACACGTTTTTCAGATTCTAATTTTTTGTTTTAAATGTTGTGATTCACAGATTGATGGAATTGTAATGTTGTTATTGTTGCTTACTGTGAGTGGTGTGTAGTGTGTTAAGTACTCTTGGTGAAGTGAAAGGCTAATAGTGTTATCTCACGCAATCGCCACATGTATCTTTAATCGACATAATGTATGTACATTGTTCAACCCAAGTTGTGTTCTGAATACCCTGATGGGTCATACGTGCACGCATGCCCAGATTATCAGTGCTTTTTAACTTGATAATTTCCGTAGCGCTCACAATTATTTATTAATAACAGCACAAAGGCAACGTGACAAATGAGACAATGTGTTATAGTCAATTGACAGCAGAGGTTGAAATAACAACAACACGCCCACTTGAAAATACACAACAAAAACTGTTATAATTACGAGTGTTTCAGAATGGTGAACGTGCGAGACTGAGTTGATTGTTGTAGTTTGGTGAAAAGATTGCAGGCATAAAACCCAAAATAATTAATAGAACATGTGTGGAAAATAATGTGTGAAAATAATCATTAGGATAATGATATCAGTATATTAGTTACTGATAAGTACACATTTAGGTATAGTATACAATACTCAAAAACTGCAGTTCATACTTCTTGTAAGATTACTATATCGCGATAGTGCCATTATAGTGCCATCGAGATTACGTGTAAAACATATTTAGTGTACGTATATAATAGAAATATCTAATCATCCTGTGCAAGCTTTATAAGTTCACAAATATGTTGACCATTTTATGTTTGCAGAAACTTTGTGCGAATATAATGGTGTTGCCTGTAAAATCTGTTGATAATGGTGACGCAATGAAAAAGCTCAAGCTATTTTCTGAACACTTCTTCAATCATTTTATCAATTTAGTTGTTATGTATGGCGTACATCTCGGCCATGGGCCTATAGGTGTTGTTGATAATGACAGTATTAATATCTCAGGGATGATTATAAATTCTCCTACATCTACGTTGAATTCCGTTTCCCAGAGACTGCGCGATCTAGCTAAAATGTTTGGTATAAACATAATAAAAGATCGTAGCACGATAACCGATCTAGGAAATTTCATAAAAACTGCTAATGTTACATCACCCACCGCCGAATTTCTAATAAATGCATCTCGTCAGATATTCCTCAGTTACGAAAAGCTATTGATGAGTTTAAAGGACAACGAGTTACTGGTACATGCAAAGGAAGCAGCCGAGAAGATATTAAAGTTCTATGTGAATCCGTCAATCGATTCAACATTTACAGAACAGATGATTACGACAGTCGTGATCTGTAAAGAAACCGATGATATAAATATCGTGCAATGCTGTTTCGGAGATTTGTTCCTACTCCTGTTCCAGCCCCCGACGGACACAATAAAGAACAAGATTGCTAAATATTTTTCCAAAGCTATGACAAGAAAATATACACTAAAGAAGGTTTAAATATTGTTTAAGTATTATTATCGTCGTTTATGTGATACCGAAAAAATACACACTATTCAACAGGAATACTATCATCTAGATGGAAACCAATCTGATAAGTATGAATACGTGTTATTTGCAGAACACAAAGATCAACAGATGAATGACCGTCGCGAACATATGAAAACTAGAAATGTAACCGATTTCAAGTTGAGAAATGATCTTGAAGTCGTAGAGAAAAAAATTATAGACGAAATAAAATCGATTAAAAAAATTTATCATCTGAAACTTATAGAAAACTTGATAGATTCTCTTGATGGAATTAAGAACAGGATTCGTTGTACACACAGTACTTCTACATCTAATACTGGAATACCGACTGCAAATTCAAATACAACAGATGCTGGTTCCAGCTGCGGAACGATTAAAAACAATGTGACTAGTAACAAAATTGGAAGATTGGAACAAAAAGTAAAACGAGCAAAAGGCTTAATTGACAACACTTTTAGTACTAATAAGATTGAACAAATATACCAACATGTAGGAGGGGATGAGTAAAGATATATCAAACTATGCATCTGCCAATTTACTTTTTTCTTATATTCAGTTTCTGTATTTCAAGTATTGAATCAATTTTATTTTACATATAAAACTTAATAAAATGTAATGCAATTTTTGTGTATATGTATATTTCAGCACAATAACAGTATGACATTGCATATTTATGCAGCCGGTGAGCAAATTTAGAAACTAGTAAAAATTCATCCAAATTTATAAATAATAAATAAAGTAAATAGGAACAATTAGTCATCGTTATAATCATGTCTGATACAAGGAAAATTTTGTCAAAAATTGATAAACTATTTTACTATTGATTCGCTAGTACACGTTAAATGTTTTGTCTTTAACATCCTGTATAATTGTTTGCTGATAAGAATTATCTGAGATATGTATATATTTGATATAGTATCAAATTCCGCTTCAGACAGTCAATAGTATTATAAAGTTTACCTTGGTGTACGTTTAACACAGGTAAGTACATGTTTATTATACTGCATCATTTTCCACATCTAATTCTCTTCATTGATTTATATAAGAAGAATAATATTGTTGAAACAAATTAATATTCACACGAATTAATAAAATACATATTGTTAATTTCATTCAGAATTACACGTGCATGTACTACTAAAATGAGTTAGGAATATATGTAACAATGTGTTTTAGATGCAACATGTCTGGCGAATCTTGTGAAGCCATGATTGACGAGTCTGTCTTGGAAAAATTGTACAAATTTTCAGAAGAATTTATTGATTCGTTCACATCAAATCTGGTAACATATTTTTATGTTCTGCGACAAATTAAAAATAATGGAAATCAGATAAAAGCATTTACTGTCTCGGGAAAGTCTTTGCCCACCGCATCACATGCGTTCAACAATTCATCTGCGACATTAGGAGAGCTAGTGAACGGTCTACAAACTATGGAAAGAGTGAAAAAACTAAAGATGACCGATCTTGAAAACTGGATTATAGATGTAAATAGAAGATCATCGAGATTAAAGCAAACATTACTGGAAACATCACTGGACATATTCCAGGCTTATGAAATGCTCTTGATGAGTAATACGAGTGAGATACCAAAATATGCAGACGAAGCAGCCAAAAAGATGTTGAAACATTTTGTTAGTCCGGATGAAAAGTTAGTTGCCGATACAGCAACACTAACAGACATTGTTACCCGTTCTGAAAATAGTAACAGAACCATCATCCAGTGTTCTTTGGGATCATTGTTGACTGAGCTACTTAAAATATCACCCGACGAAAAAAAGAATTCCGTTGAAAAATATTTCTCATCTGTTGGTATCTGGTACAACGGAACAGTGTATGTGAATCAAAAGTCAAAACCAAAGAAATATTTTTACCGGAGACTATTTACAACAGAAAAGAATAAAATTCCTGACGGATATCAGCAGTCTGATTTTGATTCGAAGACATACAATTACTTACTGGATCCAAAAGATTTGGACAATGTACTAGAACGGTTGGAGGATCATTTCAAACGAAGAGATATCAATAAAATTGAGACGAAATTAAAGGATAGGATTGCTAGCATCAAATCCAGGATATCTGAAGAGAAACAAGAGATAACTGCGAACTACCGTTTAGATGTACTTGAAGATTTGACGGATACGATGGATGAAATAGAAAACATTGCGGATAAAGTAGATAAGGAAGAAGAAGAAGGAGAAAAGGCTGCATCAGTTCCTTCCAATGCCAGCAAAGTAACTAATGTCACAAGTACAAAAATTGGTACCTGGAATGCTACGTTTTAATGTAATATTATCGTATCATTATATCCTTTATTTATTTATCAATAAAATATTATTAAAACATTATACTTACAGGTAAAATAATCTTTTCAATATTCAACAGTGATAAGAATTAAAACAGAAATGATGTAACAAATTTATTATCAGTTGTAATAATATTGTAACCATTTAATATTCATTTGAAAATAGCAAATAATAACGTAGAAATATGAATCTGTTTTGTCTTTATTATTCGTTATCTTTTTTGTACAACAAATATAATTATGACTAAGTATTCAATAATTTTCAGTCTATTTTAAAGCAAAATAACTTTTAATTTTATCCCTACACACACACATTGGAGATGAATCAAACTAATTTCTAAGAGTTTGGTTCATGGATCCTATTTTCGTAGCGGTTACATTGTTTTGGAACCCTATATTTGGCTGACTTCGGGAAATTCCTGCTTCATTCCGACTAGCGGCTTCTGCTGCAGCACCAGAAATCGACGTATTTATTTTTTGAACACTACTATCCAAATTCTCGATGGAATCAATCAACTCTTCCATATACTTCAAACGATAATTCTTCTTTAATGTTTTGATCTCCTCTTTAAAATTGGCAATCTTTGCTTCGACTTCAGTTTTAAAATCAATTTCCTGCAAACGAAGTCTCGTAAAATGATTCAAAAGTTCCTGGAAACATGTTTGTTTCACTGATTCAGTCAGTATATATCTGTAATTAATATTGAAATAATTGTTAACACTGAAATCACGAATGTTTTCCGTTTCTGCATCAAATAATCGACGAAAATGGTATTTTACTGATTTAGAAATATCCCTTTCGTATAATATTCCATTGTCGAAAATACCAGCTTTGGTCAGATATTTATCAAACTTATTCATTGGCACATTTGGTTTGATTTTAAATGCTGCCTCGATAAATTCTCCATAGCAACACTGCACAATGTTGCACTTGTTACTGTATTTGTCAGAAAACACTGCAGCCGTGATAAATTTCTCAGTAAATTCTGGATTGGTCATTTGAAATAGGTAGGCTTTCAAAATCTTCTCGCTAACCAACTTGACGTACCCTGTTAAATCGTCTTCATCCACAGACATCAAATGTCTTTCGTAACTTTGGAATATGTCGAAACTAGCCTTAATTAGGACATTCGCAGAAGCAGTGGTTGTACTAGCAAGCTTAAGACATCTGGTAATATCATCGACAGAGTGCAGATTTTCTAGATTCATGGAAAACTGGGCAGCAAGATCGTGAAGTCTTTGTGCGGCATGACTCAATGCAGTTTTCGGCGATTTCACGTACACACCCGATATGTTCACGCTACCAGTTTCTCCCGCTTCTTGTTTTAGTAGTTTACCATAAACAGCTACTGTCGTAATAACATGCATGAATAAGGTTTCACAAAAGTGTTTGCTCTTTTTAATTACGTCTTGCATTTCTCCCGGTCGATTTGTCACTTGTGGCATTTTCCTACAAATTAAATAATATCTAGTGTTAGTAATACATTAATTTTAATGTAGATTAAAATAAATTGACACTTACCTTATAAATTTTGACTTTTAGTACAATGAAACAGCACGAAAGATGATTTGGTAGTAGACAAGTACACTAAGAAATACAGTAACAACTATATTTTCTTGATAATGATTCATTGATAGATAATTCTTATCATTTACAAAGATTAGATAGATACCCACCACCTCGGTATATTTTAGCAACTAAATTATGTGATATGCACATGCATGATTGTAATCGTGCGTCAGATAAACTGTTTTACTTTATTTGTTATAACATAAATAGAAATGTTTATATTCATTGTTAGATTTTGAAATATCCATTTTAAAAGAACATCGATGATTATAGTCACGTTCGTTTGATTATTACGAAAAGTGACCAACGTAATGAATTTAATCATTGTCAGTGTAAATATCGACAGAGTATACTCGCGGACTTGAGGGTGAACGTAAATTTTAGGATGTTATGTGGGGAATGTGCGGTGCACAGTGTAAAATAGACAATATCCGGCATAGATTAGCTATACAAAGGTGACAGAGATTAACAGTGATTGGTGTTCCGTTGTTCTGAAGCTATACCAGTTAATACCGTAAAGGCAATATACTCATTTTAGTTACAATCGATCAATGTATAGATGGCGTACATACAATATTGATATACGTTTAACAATAGTATTGTATTATACATCACTTACTTCTATATATACAAAACTGTATTGTCACTTATTATCACAGCAGTAAATAATGTATCTTATCTCAACATATTTCAATAAAGCCTTTTCCGTTATAGCATAATCTAGATGGAAATAAATAAAGCGCAACGTTTAAAATTGAAACTTCCAGCTTTGCACAACATTCTCGCACCTATATTCACAGGCAGAGACGGCCATAAGAAATGGAATTAATTAACAGAGGGGTGAGATATTTATCACGCCGGGAAGTTTTGACAGGTCACTGTTGGTAGCACTGATAAAGCGAGATTTGTACACTTGAAGGTCGGTTGGCTGTTAAATAAATGAGCAGCAGTCCGGGCAGAACGTCAGCAGCCAATGGGAACAGAGAGAAGTGAAAAGTTGATGAACGATTCAGCAACAGCCACCGGAAATTGATACACAAATTCAGATGCAAATTATAACAAAAAAACGACCAATTTTTACAGAAATATGAAACTATTTATATGCAGATTCTGTACTTTATTATAAATTTGTAATAGTATCTTGTAGAAATTAAATGATGTATTTAATATAATCTAATAATAAGTCCAAATTATCATTAGTCCGATTTAAATCTTGGCAAGGAAAATTAGTGGTAAACTTTGTAAAAATAAAAGAAGTACACGCTAGATCCTGTATCTCACATAATATACATAGAAATACACCGTTATGAAGTTAGTTTTGCGCGTGCGCTCTACGTGGTAACGTATTCATGTGCATAATACTAATCGTATTATTCCATTACATGGTGTGTTGATTTAATGTAGGGGGAAACAACAGAGCACGGTTCACTGATCACTGAAGAATAATGCAAACATCCAACAACATCTCCGTGCTATCCGCGATAAAAGTAAAGCACGCGAATATCTTGCCAACAGGTTTAAAATTACACAACGCAAACCATCGACCTACAGAACTTCCTGTTTCTAAAATAGCTCATTACAACGGTCAGCTTTCACACTGCTGGAATGGGAAATTCTTCACCAAACAAATCAAGCAATAAAAATTGAAGTTTTAGTAAAATAATAACAATTATAAGAGACCATTTTACTTCTATTAACTAACGTCCAGTATTAATTTGACTGAAGTATATCCAGGACTTGCCACTTGAAGGCTACTGGTACAATATATGTCCCGAAGTCACTTGCTACAAACTAATATACGAATAAATTAAACAACATTCTGAGAAGAAATGAGTTCAGTATTGAATTTTTATCAAAAGTTGAGTCACCTGACTATCTGTTCTCTGGTGTAATATTTGTTAAGACCTCTAACATACAAAATTTGCTTTTTTTCACGGTACAAATAATATATTACTGCAGGAAAGAACTTATTCTGAAAGTTTGTGACCGCATACAGGGATCGATGTTTGATATTTAAGTTTGAAATTAAAACACTATTATTTCAGTGTACAATGTGAGATCTTACTATCGCCCTACCGGACGAATGTATAACATGGCTTCGTATAGAAATCCAATGTGTTCCCGCTCTCTATGTTCTGCTTCATCACTGACAACATAATCTATCGACCTTCCGTCTTATTTCACTTTGAAACTTTGAGAATCTCTGATTTAGAAGTTATTTCCGCTGAATATTTTTTCGACGACGTGTGCATTCGCTGTCGAAACGAATATGTTTACGTGCAGGAAATCCGAAGGCGTGCACGACAACTTATCTAGTCGCCTGTGAACTGAACTACTTTTACAGGCAAATCTCTACGGCGGATTCATGTCACGTCACGGTGCCGGCATCCTCGTCAGCGTCGGCGTCGCCAACAGCGTCACTGTCGGAAGCATCATCGTCTTCTTCTTCTTCTGCACAGATCATACATACATGCATATAACTCAGTGCGACCCCGTCTCGTCGTCTATAGTGATATTACCCAGTAACTCTATCATCAGCAGCAGCAACATCAGCTCTAGTTCATTCACCAGAACACTGTTACCAACCTATGTCCCTTAGATATACCTACAAGTAAATTAACTTAACACAGCACAGCTGTATGTGTGTGTATATTCATATTCAGGCGCATTGAACCTAATCATTACGAATGCCATTATTTTAACAATTGTCAATACAACCCTACTGTTATCATGTGTACCGTGTATTTATATGTGCGATTTAGATTTGTACATGGGTTTGTGTGCGTGTGTGTGTGTATCTGTTGGTTGATCAGTGTTGATCCTGTTATCCAGCGACGTTGCCATGGTAACTGCTTATCAACAACACCATTAACGAATCGATCAAGTCGTGTTACACATCGGAAACTCTTGAGGCGTTTGGGTTATCTACTCAAGTATGTAGCTAAACCACCATCATCATCCACACATACATACATAGTCATGTAAGTATGTACCCGTATGTACGGCGGGTAGCTACATAAAGTATGTTAGCGAGATAGCGCTGTTGGCTGGAATTACCTGCGTCACACCACAACAACTATAGTTGAGAATGTTGAATGGAATTACAAGTTTTTCCACAACAGTTTCACAACATAAATTTCAAATTATAGCACGTCAAATAGTTTAAAATATAACATACACTGACAAGAGGTGCTCTTATAATAATTCATATACTCCTTGTCACTAATGTTATTCTTGATATAAAATGCACATTATTATATTACGTAACGATATCTTCTTAGTTTGAAAATCAAATTCCTCCCCTTTTAATTGGCAAATTCGCACATTACCGATAATAATAGACTATGAATAAAAATTATAATGTAATTAACACGTACGTGTATACGTAGCTAATTATGCCTCTCACCCGCTTATTCGCTTGTTGATTCAGTAATTAACTCGATCAACAATTATTCACCCCTACATACGTATATACACACATACACATACACGCACGCACATGCACGCATATAATCACTAATCCTGTAATACATCCATTCAATCACTAATACACGTACACACACACAACCATACACAATACACACAGAGTAGCTACATGTATATACGTATATAATCTACAAAATACAATAATTACGATTTCCTTTATTACAACTCAATTAAGTCAATCTACAAATAATTGCAATAGCTGGAAAATTACCCTCTTTCCCTGCCATCACCCGTTGTTACATACTTACACATTAATATTAATTACGAGCGTATAACACATTTAATTAGTTCTCTGTAACGCGTTTAATAATGCAGCATGGTAATTGGTAGGACACTACTACAAGTACAAATTCAGCCACACACACACACATGTACGTATAGAACATGTACCGTACACACAAGCAATGCTTCTGGAATATAATCTCAGATTTCAGTTTTTAATAAAGCTATTTATCAGAAGGAACAGAGGCACGGTAAACATTCAGTAAAGAATAATACGATTTTCTTTCGAACCTTTCAAAAGCACAGTTCTTTTGTGTTGTTACCGGTAGAGAGCAGCGTAAGCGTTGGCTCTGCATTGCTGTCTTTTCTCTGGTGCATACGTACGTACGTACATATTCAAGTTTTGTAATGTCTACACCAGACTTCCGGTCCAAGCAACCGACAACAGCAACAACAACAGCAGCAGCAGCACTAGCGTCAGCAACAGTACTGTGGTAGAATAAACGGAAATAACACAACAAATAAGTAAGAAAGTTTTAAGCCATTGATCCCGATACAACAGTGATTTCGAAAATTTTCACAATCTCAATCGGCCCACGGGGAAATTCAGTCTCGTCTCGCCGGGCCAATACGACACTGTAATACACCGAAATACGATGGAGCAACACATGAGGATATGTGTGTGTTGTCTGGGCATGGGATATATGTGTTATAGCAGATTTTTCAGATACTAAAAGGAAATTTGGTTCACAAGATTTCTACCTTATTCTGATGTGAATATTTTTTTATATAAATCTAGAATTTGTTGATGGAATAAATCATTTGCGTGGTATAAAATGTGAATAATTTTAAAAGTAGATTTAAAGAAGGAAATAGAAATATTTTATTCTTGTTCAATCGTATGGCTGAATGTATAGTCAAACAGAGAAACGAGAAACAGAGATATTGGATTTGAGCAAGAGTGAGAGAGAGCGCAGTGTAAAGTTAGAACTACGAATGAATAATAACATAATTGCCCTATCCGAATCCACTGGGTTATACAGTTACCGACAGAATTTATGTATGTTATGAATATATTAATAGGCTAACCTACATCTATGTCGCTGGTGGTACTATTCACGCGGTTTCCATGGAACACAGGCACCAACCATACAGTCAGTGAGGCAAGCATGAGAATAGTAAGAGTTTCACAAATTACTGACATAAACATGAACCAGCTTGGTTTGACGGAGAATAATCAAACCTTTCTTATGACTTGACATGCAAATAATGCCAATATCTCTCTATACAGAGTATGTGTGTGTGCAGCACGTTGTAGTGTCATACAGGCACGTGGATGTCACCAGAACAACTCTCCTCACCTGCCATCTGTTATTAAATGTTATTATTTCGAATGAAAAATGGAGTTGACGTCAATGCTGCTAAGGCCAATAGAAGAAGATTGCATTATTTCTTAGACTGACTCGTTGTTCAAAACACAAGAACATTGAAACTCGTCTAATGATGTATGCTAAGTATGAGTATAATTTCCAATGTTTCGATGTAATTCCACATACCTTTCTATCTAGATGGTAATACATTTACTAAAGATGAATGTTGTATATATGTATTAATGTAGATAGTTTGCATGTTTCGTTTATCATGATTTTGCATACGTTCGTTCCAAGAGAGTGGCTGTATAGCTATGTACTTAATTATGTACATAATTTAAATAGTGCATTGCACAGGGAATATGAGACGAAATATTCTTAGCGCATGTATTGCGTCCCGTGAACTGACTTGAGCTCCTTAATTCCATTCCATGCTTGTACTTACACACAAGTAGCAGCTTGGCGAAACACTGCAATTAACTAAAGTATCCAATTATCATAAGCTCCATACTAAACGCTGTCGCACGAGTCATCATCATATTCTGCCACAGCTCCTGACTCCCATCCAGATTTACTATCTTTCATTTCCGAACACTATCATTCCTAATGTACACACACCCATATGTATGTACAAGTTATATTTCAGAATTATTAGCCAATTTCATTACTGACATACTAACAACACTGTCATACTCAAGTCTCAGTTCCTTGCTATTCGCTAACATGTAGCATAGAATATCGACATTATTTTATTGAACTTTTGAAGTCAGTAACAATAATTATTTCCAACATGCCTACATTATTATTACATTCTATGTCCATCTCATTTTATAGAAATGGTTCAATTATTTTCTAGTTGACGATCGATTGTCCTGAATTCTTGAAGCTGAACGTCATTTGATCCAGGATCCGCAAGGATGAAACGTTCAGCAGACATAAAAGAAGCGCCGGCAGGACGAACTCAGCTGTTTGAAATTAGAAGGGAATCCCAAAAAGATTGTCCGCATTGCGAAATTGCCTTTTATAATCTCGTCTGTAAAAAAGCGTACAGAAACTTACATCCTCGGGCACGATCCACAAATATGGAACTTAAACATTGATATTAAATTTAAACAAAAATTCAAATTTAAATTATGTACGTAATTCACTGTAAGCCAGGCGATATTTTATGCTAAGATGAATATTACATATTGTAATATTACAATGTACCATTGACCCAGAAATCCGTGTTATTGCCACCGATGAAAAGCGTTAGTGGTAAGAATAATTATTTACTTTCACCATCAAATAACACTTTTATTAAACTATAATTCTAGCGCTGACTGAAACACACAAAATGCGAAGTAATTTTAGAGCATTCATGCCACAGATTTCATGGTGGTTAACTTAACTTAATTTCAAAGGAAATGCTTTATTGAAAATGTTAATTTTGCTGAAATGTCGGTTTGGCTGGTGTAGCACGAGACCAATACAAGGAGGCTTACATTAAAGTTAACCAGTAATAGAAGAATGCGGTATGACGATGCTGTACACAACAAAGGTTTCACTCCGACAGTGGAATGCATCGAGCAAAAAATAAAATATATCTAAAGAATGCCAGCCAGCTCAAACTTATATAGAGAAGAGCCATTTATCGATTATTGCTTTTCGTTGTTATTTCCTCTTGACTTGTTTACCTGACGAACCGAATGAGATGTTGAGAAACACGAACTGGACACTACGATATTACCTACACGTGAAAATAAAAGTATTTTCTCCAAAATGTCAGAGTCCGTCTGAAATCCAGCTAACAAGAAATAAACAGACAACATGCTTTTTGTATAAGATTTTATGGGTGGACAGCACTCTTTGAAAGGAAGGAGTTTTTATGAAAGCCAGTGTTAAATGTCTGTTCAAATATCGACATATCTACATATACCATATACACATCAATCAAATGTTCGCAAAGATCAATATTTACCTCCAATTCTAGTGCAAACAAAAAGAAAAAAGAACTTTGATTTAAATTATGGTCAAATCATTTTTAAATAAAGCAAGTATATTTTCAATTTAAAGCCAATATTTTCTTTATGAAGCCCACAACTCCAATATATAATAAAGTCATGTGAATATAACAATATTTCTGTAGAATAATATGTTCACCAGTTAAGAAAATAGAACACTGATACGAGTCGTTGTGAATCTGGTAGAAGATGCAAAAAAACTTGCGCCATGTCAGGGAAACTTCAGTGTCACATATCGGCAGTCAAAGTATAACAAATATCGAACCATAAACACAAGTAATGTTATCCTTTATTCCACACAGCTGATCGCTTCGAATCCATAAGGAGCACCCGAAACATCCTTTTGTCGGTCGACGATGTTTGTTTAGAAACTCGCTGGCTCAAAAGGACGATATTCCCACGGGAACATCCGACATCAGTCTCAGCATGCCGGGAGGATAGTAGTGGTCTGACACCGGGTCCGTACATTTGACGTATGAAGGGCAAGACATCGACAGTAGTAGTAGTGGTAGTGGTAGTGGTGGTAGTAGTAGTAGTATGGCAATACCACCACCAATACCACCTCCCATAGGATTGAAAGGGATCCAGCCTCGGCTAGATAAGGGAATATATGCGGAGAATGATAAATTAAATAAAACAAAAGGTAGAGAGAGCGTTTCCGGGAGACATACGAGGGTTGAACATACATCATTGATTATGTAAAACGGTTTTCTTTTTTCCCTCTATTTTCCTATTCTCTTGTTGGGTTTCCACTGTGGAAGATTGAGGCAAGGACACAACTGTAAAACGGCCGACGAAAATTGAAAACGGTGCAGGATTCTTCAATGAAAACTTGAACGAAACGTTTCCTCGACAAATACGTTACTGATCGCTCACAGTTTATTCAGACTGAGTGTTCCGTTAATGTAATTCTGATTAACATTGCCCTGGATCAAGAATGGCTATGTAATTTATTTATTTAACCTTTCAATATTGTACAAAATATCTATAGAAACAAGTAGTAGGTACATGATATAGAATTGTAGAATTCAAAAGTAAACATGATATTTCAAAAAACCAATATTGATCTGTTCCGATTGATTTCAACCTGTCTGTCCATTAGTTTGTTTAGCTCCAGTCCATCAGTTACCTTGTCAATTTGTCCAGTTTTCAGTTCGTTTGCTGTGATGTATAATTGATATCATTTGGATTTTTACATTGCATTTTGCTGTCTACAACAGGGCGAACTAAATATCAACCCAAGCCAGATTTCTGTCATATTACCAGTTGTATATAAAGTGCATTTAACACATTACATCACTCCACTTCACATGTACACTGTTAGATTTTAATCTGAATTATTTGTTAACTGGTTTCTGAATTAAATATGTAAATGCACTGCAGTGCTACTATATTTTATGATATTGCAAACAGAGCAGAGACCATTATATTCAGATTTGTTTATAATCTTCTTATTAAAGAGTTACTTGCCCTTGCACTTGATGCAGGTACAGTTCAAAGGTAAAGTCTACCATTAGCATGCCACGTACAAAAAGAATATAACTGAAATTAATTTTCTATGCAGCAAGTCAGGCAAATAAATAGAGTAAATAACTCGAACTCGAACAAAATATTCAAAGGCATAACAACTTTATAGAAAAAAAAACATCTACACACACTTTTATTTCCTGTAATTTGATTCGTATTCCTTAATAAACAAAAAATTAATAATTTATTCTCTTATGTTTTTAAGAATCTCTGATATTCAGTTATCAAAAGAATAATATTCAGGTGCAAATCTGTTTGTACAATTTAATGTTTATTAAATGGATTCACAATATTGGATAATGTGATATTCAGTGATAAGGCTATACAGCTTTGTGTGATGAACAATGTAAGTGTCTAGTGAAGTATCGACAGCCAATGAACTGTGCACAGATGTTTGCTGGTACATTACATCATCACAGCAAGTAGATAATGGAATAATATACTTAGGATTACACACAAGAGTACCCGGTACTACACAGGCACAGACACAAGTACCACTTGGTATATTTTCACTTGAAGCGCGCCGCTCACTCGTTCAAAGAATATACTGACACACAGTCTTTGCAAAATGTACTTTATCATCAATTGTACAGTAATTGAAACTCCGGCATCAGTAAGAAGAACAAAGTTTCATTCAGTTCAGACATATTTTGTATGCTCTGTAAACATCTGTCAGTATAATAATGACAAGTATTACGAGCAAATGTAATTAAACGACATAATATTAATACAGACACAGATCTTTCTTTGCAGTGTAATATGTTGCGCATTCTGCATTTCATGAACTGCACGGGAGAAATTTTCATCTGAACAAACAACTTTTAGCTCATCAAGCGTAGAATGCAACATCAGACGTGTGTAGTAGGTCTTGTGATACTAACGAGAATACGAAATAAAAGAACTACTCATGCTTCTAATAAATATTTGCTACACATCTTTACACGCGCCTCGGCACTAATGAATCAAAAAAGAATGAGTGTTTCATTATTCTCACACAGGCATACAAAACAGATATAATACATGCATGAACTGGTGGAGTTTAGTTTTGAGACACAAGCTGTATTAAAATATTTCAATAGTTCTATCGTTCACAAGAAACAAATGTTAAAATATCTGTAGAATATATGAAATATTTCAGTAATATCTGTGATGAACTGGATAGTTTTACAAGGATTAGGGAATGAATACGCAAGGATAAAAGTTGAAGAGAGTTCTCAAAACTAACGTCCATCAGAGTACAGCTTTTTATTCGTGCACACGTACTTGTACCTGCACCCGGGGCACTTCATCTGCATCTGGTGTACACCATTCACACACGCACACTTAAACCCGGTTAGAAACATTGCATAAATCTTTATAAAAACGTTTTATATTTGTTTGCAACCCGGTATCTGCCGGTAGCAGTTTTTGTTATTAATGTTCATGTGCAGACACAAAGAAAAAAAAATACACTTTATATAAATATAATATTGCATGTAAGAGAATGATACTTATTTAAATATATTGTTTTACCAAGTCAAACAGAAGTTTAAACTGTCGTTTTAATAATGCAAAATTGTTAGCTTGTCACAGGAACACTGTCAATGTATAATACACTAAATGTCAAATTGAAATTATTCAGTAAAGATGAAGGTAGTGTACAACGTTTACTACATATAACATTAGTTAGATGTAATGTCAATGACGTTAATTAGAGTGTGAGTGAGCAGTGAGTTTGAGTAACAGGGAATATCGGTTAGACGTGTGTGTGTGTATCTCGCATTGTCTATAACTTGTATGATGTTCGTCTCTAACGTCTATATGGACGTGAAATTAATAATCAAAGGCCAACAATTAGGGAACAATTATAGGAGACGTGAAGTTCGCTGTCTATCTCACTCTAACTTGAGCAGTTATCTCGTCATGAATTAATAGCAGACTATAGCAAATTGGCCAGTGTCGCAAACTTACGTTAACTACACACATACACGTATATACATTTCTATGTATGTACATATGTAAATATAGATGTGACCACTGTAGTTTATCTCTTTCAACTGTTAACACAATGTACTATAAATTATATATGCATACATCCGGACATAGTACATACCTGTACCTAAGGGATATAAATAATGCAAAACTAATACTTCCCAAACTCACAAATACTTGGAAACATCATCCGGGCAATTTGCCAACATTAAACCAAGTACTAACATGGAAATATGTAGCGAATGTAGAACACAGAGTAGCACTGAAAGAAATACATACATGCTCAAGAGAAGGAAGCTACGAAAACTTACATTCAAACAAAACTTAATGTCAGCTTACAGCAAAGGTGAATCGTATTACTAAGATGAACTTCATTTCTGAAATGAATAGCTCTTTAACACTTTGACTGCCTTCTGTATACATTCGGATACACATCATAGTGCGTCTTGCCTTTACGAACATCAACTCGGTAGTCAAAGTGTTCCTGTTTGGTATGCATCGCAAGAAGTAATTTCAGTGTAAAACTTTTGAATAATTCTACATTAAATATATCATAAACAACGATTATTTCAATTGAGAACAAAGCATAGTTTCCGTAATTAACATTGCAGTTGTGCAC
>JAGJTL010000096.1:24281-67177 GCA_022063505.1 Calosoma granatense | reverse complement strand
GAATATTAATGAAGAGGAGCAAGGTTTCTTCAGTCAAAATGAACACGTCAGTCATTCCGATTTGCAAAAACCACATTCGTCTCATTGATATGCATACATACACTCAGCCCATCCATCCGGCCACCTACATACAGTACATCATACAGAGCACTCATAGCAAGATACAGACAGATAGAGACAGACACAAGCAGAGAGTAGAACTCATATCATCATAACAGCACGAGACACCAGGAATATGAGTAGTGACGTGGCATGGACGTTTCAACTACTGCTACTTACCCACCACAACTAGAAGTAACATATCTCGACACAACGAAAGCAGCCACGCTGACAGACAATTTCTTCACGAACACCATTATATACATACATATATACGTGACCTACGCTAGGTGTCACCAACAGCGACCAATCAGAATTTCAAGTACAACGAATACCATTCTTGTGATGCAGAAAGAAAATATCTTGAGATACTGTAGAACTCTCATTTCATAACGAAAAAGATATATAATATAAAGGGTAATTGAAAAATAAATATCAAAATTTCCGGCATACGTTGTCAGTAGATGATGATGATGATTTTCATAAATTGATGTGGAAAATTTATACGCTATTGTCAAAATGGTCGAATGACGAGCGTATGTGTGCAAATGACACATAATTTTTTTTGTAAATAATTAAATATTACCTGAAATACAACTGACACTCATTACACGATATTTCAATTTACACGCTTTTATTTCAACGTCAATTTTAATGACAACCTGCGCGAGTACAAAGAAAAATTACTATCGATTTACACCGTAATCCATCGAGGCGCACTGATGGCGTAAATTACCTACTGTAATTAATTATAAATAACAAAACAATCATTCACCTGTATGTACACACACGCATTAGCAACATTTGGTTAACAATGTATGAAAAAATCGTTCATCATTTAGTGTTACTGTTGTGTAATGAAAAGTCTGAAATGTTTTAATATTAACTCGCTATTCTATAATGTTATCGCGTAGTGTGTTCAGTGTAAATATATAAGAAGATATAAACAAGCTTTGTACATTTACTCAAACACCTTCCTTCCTACCTAAATGGCTGGCACACACACACACGCAAGCTAAAGAATTTAACTAAAAACTCGTGTGCAAAAAAGCTGACAGTACATGCACGTTCACAGCGGGTTGGCTCGTTTCCCTAGTTAGCTGGGAACAACGTGATGGTGTTTCTTGTTCGTTTTTGCTTGTTTGTTTGTGTGTAAAATGAGAATCGAACGCACGGCGAAGCTATGCGGTGTATAGAGTATAGTAAAGCCATTATTTTCAGCTCAAACTGAGACACGCCAGACAAGTATTGTACCGGCACGTTATTAATTACAAAATACTTGTCTGACACACGGGCCGAGTTGTACAGAAAATCGAGCCATGTAACCCTTCGTGTTAATACCGACGAGGAATGGGATGAGGGGTGGAGGTAGAAAGTGACCCTTAATGAATAACGCAATAAGTCCGCACGATACATTCTGTGCCAGACAGATGAATGTTATTATTGCATAAGGTGTATGTTGTTATTCATCACGGTGTGCCGTGAAAGTTAATATAAAAGGACGTCCAGGACAGGTCTAAGGCTCGCATAATGCGTAGGATTATCCCTCTTTTTCATATATATATAGAGTCTGCGCTAACAGACAAGTTGTTTACGAGCGAGCATATTACAATACTGCATAATTTAATAACTGAAAATTTCTGGAAAATCATTCTATTTATCAAGCGTATATTCGCTAGCGAAGACGGTAAGTGTTGAAAATTAATATATTATGTTCATTAAGAATCTTATACCGTGTACAAGGTAACGGTTCAACATTAATGAACACTGTTCCACTTTTCATAATAGCTTTTAAAATGATGATGATGATACGCGTGTGTACCATGAGTTTCTAATTTATTTGATTAGCAGAACAACTCCATTACAGTGTCTATATTATTTATACGTATGTACACACACACGAGAAGTAAAAAAAGAGTAAATATTGTTATTATGTTCTCGATTAACAGTGAATATTTACAGGGAAATGTATGAAGTTTATCTAAATATACATATGCCCGTATTTATACTCGTCAGTGTACACATATGTGTACATACAGATATGTATGTATTTATGTACAAATATATATATACACGTGTCCAATGTTTCCAATGGAAATAACTCAAAATGGTTGACAGGAAACGTACGAAAATCAATCATGTTTATTACGGTACTCACTGCAGCCATACATACATATATGTAAATGTACATGCGTACATAACATATTATTATGCTCCAGTGTCACATGTATGTATAACATATAAATACCGAAATGCCTATATAACTGTACATACATGTATGTACCTATGTGTTCCATTTTTAAGTCGCCAAACACGAATGGAACACAATATTCTCGTTATCTCTGTCTCTGTAGGGAATAATTTATAATTTAATACAAAATTAGATTAATGCGTTATCGATGTAAATTGTTTGCCATTATATGAATTTATGTGTTTATTTAATATAAAAGATTTAATTACAATGATATATTACACGGCTCGGTAATATATGTATGCTTTAAAATGTTTTATTCAAAGTAAACCTTTTTATGTATAGTAATTTTTAATATTTAATTATTCTTTGTAGCAGCTGCAAGGAGTCGCATGGAAATTTATAATTACATAAATTAATATTTCAAAGAAGAAAAAAATCAATAACTCCATAAGATCATATATTTTACCTGTGTTTGAAAGTTTTAATTCACCCTTGTACTTCAGTTTAAAATATAATTCATAAAATTATTCAGAGGTTTTGGTTATTGTTGGAATTGATAGTTTTATTTCCCAGAATAATATGTTGAAAATATTGTGTGCTAGAAGAAATATTTCCGTAAGTCCTGGCCCGTATTCTGCGATGTACAATGGGCATAGGCTTTCAATACGTGTACATTACCAACTGTTGTTACGTGCATCCATTGTATCGGCGAGTAACGCTAACCAAGATGGGCAGAGAATTGTGTAGAATCACGCAGTGGCAGGATGACGGCTAGTGGCAATAGGATTAGCGCGTACAATTACAAGTGCCTTCTGATCTAGCAGAAGGGTCGATTCCCTAGTGGTACTTTGGCCGCTTCATTTCCGATCCGAGCGACTCATCCGGCCGCCCGTACTAAACACATAAACACTCTCTTCAACTTATATCTCAAGCAACGAACCATCCACCAGCTCCACCAGCAGCGCCAGCGCCAGCAACAAACGTCAACCATCTGGGGAGCTGGCACGGAACTTCTTAACTGACGCAAGCCAACCGGATGATTTAGTAGGTAGTGAAGTGTCCAAATAAACTAACCCGACCCAGGATTGCTATGTACATAAGTTTTCGGGGAAAAGATTCTCTCCTTAAGTTAAATGCCATTCCCCAGGAGAAATGTTATATACTTTTAAAACTAGACTAATTGATATCGACAATAATGAAATCTATTGATAAATATTTTATATAAAATACTTATGTATGTTGGAAGCATTTCTAATAGAGTGGAATTATTGATGCGTTCACGCACGCTCAATGCTTTCAATCCCTTTCATTCATTCATCATGTCCACTTCAATTACATTACCGAGCAACGAGCACTTGAATAAGCACTGAAAGATGTGATAGTTCTTTTCCGAACAAAACGAATTCAATTAACGTTATTATTACAAATGAATATTTGATGAAATTCCGTCACTGTACTGGGGGGAACGCGTGCAGTTCGCAATATGTAAGAAATTTTATAATACTTGTGAACAAACTAAAAAAGTCCATATTAATATCTCATTTAAAATTTAAATTTGACAAAGGAACAAAGCACGGGAGAGATAAAAAACCTGTGAAGCAGTCTTAATAGAACCTTGGGTGGATGGAGCGACTTGAAGATCCCACTTAACAAAGTTTTGCCTCTTTGTTCTCACGGGATTCTGCTGGAAGTCCTGTCTAGAAAGAGGAAAAAACCAACAGCCAGAAGACAGGAGAAAAAAAAAACCGTATTACATGATCTTTTACTATCCACAGCTAGTACCACAATGCTACCAATAGGAGCAGCAGCAGCAGCAGCGACATCAGGATTATAAGTCGGCCATATTATTTTATTCCGCAACATTATGTATTCTGCCCTAGTTAAGTTTAAACTCCCTCGGCTATTATAAAATTCATTTACAACAAACAATTCTAAATAGCGTAGCCTCAGCATTTAAACAAAAAGCACACCACAAATTGGAAATGTGATTGCTAGATTATATACCATCACTGATTGTTCGACTGGTTTTGATTTTGCAATATACATATTCCAGGTAACAACAGAATCTATTCAAGTGAAACGAATAGAACTAAATACCCATATTAATAACAAGAATTTCAATTATAAATCAGAAATAATAATAATAGCCTAATTAGCTGCAATGGAAAATAAATAATATTGTCGTCGATTAATTAATTATTTACAAGCATGCAAGCTAGACTATTGTTTACGAGATTTAAATTAGTATTATTTTCGAATTTGTTTGTAGTTGGTACTTAAATATTTGTGAATGCACATGATATTATAAACCATGTTGGAAATGTTGTCACAAAATGTCATTTCCACATTTTTGTCTACACAAAAGGATTTTTCATGCGAACCAATTGATTTGAATTTATTACGCAACTCAAACAAAACGTACAAAATACGCAGAATTAATCGGATTTTAATTACGTTTACAAAACTGAAAACTGCATATTTCTCTTTCCAATGGTATTTTGTAAAAATTATAGTTGTGTGTCGCTGAATTCGAAGAGAAATACATGACAATTCTCTGGGCAATAGACAATATACTAAGTTTAATAGAAACTTGAAAGTAATATCTATAAGTTTGGACAAAAGTAGAAAATACTACAACAGTCCAAGTAGTTAGTAGTAAGTATACAATGTTAGTGGATAGTAACGCAAAACAATTATTGTTTCAGGAAATAAAGAAGTGTACACGTATCCTGAATGGCGTCGTCACTGGTACTCGGCGCACGACAACCATGGACGTGGTTCAAAGAACGGTTACGGTCGTGGCAAGAATAACACGGTCACAAACGTTACCGTACAATTGGGAGCTACGGCGTTCCTACATTGCCACATACGCACTATGGTGGAACGTACTATCATTGGAGCAGAGGTAAGCCTGCTGACAACAAATAGCTCCATACACCATTGGACACACACATTCACCAGGCTGTTCACATTGTGTTGGATAGCAATGACGCGTCACGTGAGAATTATAGGATACCACCAGTGTACTATGCCTAGCGGGCGCAGGACAGGAAGCTTATGTAGATACAGTGGTACCTAATCCAATGGCTCCAGCACACAAATACAGCATAAAGTCAGTTTACTAACAAAGAAAGTAGTTAGACATTGAACAGGACGGTAATTGACATCCAAACTAGCAATATTAATCGAATTTACAATATATACATATCGATAGTATTTTTAAAAACCATCAATTTACAAAACAAAGATTTCAGTACCACTGACCCTATAGGACAAAGATAGATAACAAACATAAATAAACAATTCTTTCTACCTCGGAAGGATATCGATGTATACACGTTTTTTCGGTCAACCGAATCGAACCGAATAGAAAACAACCCCCCACCATGGCTTTGTATATAGTGTGTTGTTTTGTTTTTACGACCGTAAAACAGTCTGACTTTCCATTTCGGTGACTTTGCGGAACAGGTAACTAATGTACATCTCCATATACACACGCATCCAACACCGAGTGAAGTAATAAAGAACAAACGGATTTACTTGGCGAACGTAATGGAAGTTTTAACGCCACAAGCACTAAAATTTGCACAGCACTCAAACATAATTCATTCCACTATATACTAATATGCATATTCAAAAAGCCACAAGTATGTACTCAGACAGTATTTACTCTAAGACGAATTATTTCACTCGCAAAATGAAATTTTAAACATAAATTCTACACTTGTCGTTTTTACTGTATAATATAATTAAAATGTAAAATGTTTATGCCATTTTTACAGCTTTATATAATTTTCAAATTAATTTCTAATTAATATTTTACAACCTGTATGCCACATGAATTACTTAATATGTTTTTAAATTTAAAATCGCTTGAAACAAATTAAACTACATTGTTTATTTTGTCCAATCTGATAATTGAATTAAAATTGTAATCAAACAGAATAAATTTAACAATTACTGTATCTACATTCTATCTATTGTATTGAAAACATATGTCACTATTTTAAAGCGATTTGTTCTATTGAATGATATTATTTCAATGTGTCATTGATATAAACATGATTTAAAATCATCCAAAAATATTATTTGTTATTTCACTGATCGGTTCAGGAATTTAGTTGTTGAACTTTATTGTGAAATAATATGAAAATATCTAGCGATAAATATAGTGTCTAATATTTTTTGTAATAAATTAAAATACCAGTAGAGCGCAAAAGGATAAAATATTCCCTAACCAGATCTAAAAACTAAGTAGAAACATTATCTTAACACAACAAGAATACCCCATCTGTGCATACATAAAGTATTCTGAACAAGTCCGTAAGTCCCGTAATACGTACGCATAAATCTGCAACAGAAGAACAATAATTCTTTCGTGTTGTAATTGAAACTGCTGACTAGCGTACGTACGTACGTAGGTACGTAGGTACGTGAGTGCGTACGTACTCTCGTATATGTGTGTAAATGTAAGTGTGCATGTGACTATACTGTATGTTTGTATATAGCACGTGCTATGGGTACGACGTAGGGATTGGCATATCCTATCATCGGGCATGTTGACTTACACCAACGACGAGCGCTTCCAGATCCTCCATACGGAAGGATCAGATGACTGGATCCTGCAGATCAAATACGTACAGAAACGAGATAACGGCACGTACGAGTGTCAGGTAGGCTTTTATATTATACCAATGTACCTTTAACACACACATATACACATTTACATATATATACACGAGTGTGTGTTGACATAAAATATAAGCGCAACACTCTACGAATGCGTGACGAGATGGTAATGGCGAAGTGTGATGAAAAATACAACTCGAAATACAATCTACAACAATGTACATACATTTAACACAAGCATAGAAGTGTCTGTACATTGTTCTACACTGTGAAAGAACGTTTAATGATTGAATAGTATTTTCAAATGACAGAGAATAAAATTAGTATTTTCAGATTAATGTGAAATGATTTAACCACTGGCGAGAATATGTGTATGATGTAATTTAGTAATATGTGATGTGTTTGATGGTGGTTAGGTTGCTACGGGCAGTGGTTTGATGTCGCACTTCGTGCACCTGCGGATCGTGACTCCCAAAGCCTATATCCAGGGCTCCTCTGGAGAACACCACGTGGACATGGGTAGCATCATCCGGCTGGTGTGCGTCATAGAGAAGGTACCGTAACGTCATTAACAACGTAATTAAACATTAAACACGTGCCTCACACCGACATGATAATTTTACACATAGCAGCGGGTGACGAACATGCAGATTGCATCCAGTTGCCAGTAACGAACCTTAACATCATGGCCAGCCATGTCAAATCAAAGCCATGCTTCGCTAGAGTAAAGATGGAGCGAGTGCACCTAAATATTATTCGCACTACAGATGATAGAACATAATATTAGGAACACTGTAACGAAACACATTTTGTTATTAATACAAATAGCTAATTATAATCAACAACCACTTTACACATTTAATTAATGTTAATTGCTCACTATGACGAGTTCAGGTAACTAGGAGATATTACGAGTATTAATGAAAATCAGAAAAGGGAAATGTGAAATTAATCATGGAACACGGGTCTAATCAACTTTAGCGATTATTCAATAACGCAGAACGATATATTCTCCGAGATGATCGATAGGACAAACATAGTCAGTACATTAACTCGTATCGTACCATTCAATAATTACAGGAATCAACTTGAATTACTACCAGTGTACCGATATCCTTTCGCAGGATATCATATTTACCAATTTGTGTCAGTCATCTGCAATATACGTCACAGTATCATTTTACATTTGTAGACATTGGCACCAGTGGTGGCACACGAGGCGGGGGGGGGGGGGGGGGGTTAGTTAGTGATATAGGGATCAGGGAGTTCGACATGTAGAATGGTATTATTAATCACTTGATTCAATTATGACAAGTGTACGTATGATTAACGTTACAGGATACCGTATCAAAATTCAATTTCAAATTATGTGTCAATATAGCGACGAAGGATATTGAAACATGTACACACATACATTCATACATATGTATGTATGTATGTATATACAAGTTACTACAAGTCTACTATATTAGAATACTACATGTACATGTTTATCTGTGTATATGTTGGTGTGTAAAAGCGCTTTGTTATTTGAACTGTTTTTCCATTATTCATGATGTACTTGTTTGCTATTCCGGTGTTCGGGACAAAGTTTAAATCTCCCCAAATTCAATTTGCATATGAACTTTCCAACTGGCGTTTTATAGAGTTACCAGCGGAAAATAATCCGTTAATAATATATACAACGCGTTCAAAAACACACACTCGATGTATACAATACATACATACATACATACATATATACGCAAGAGAAAAGGAACAATAGTAGTCGAATAAGAATGAGGAGGGTGTACGGCTTTCTCTTCAGGGGAACTCGGATATGAACTAATAATAAATAGTACCAGGAGTACATTCCTGTCACTGTGCAACTGTCGTAAATATAACGAAACGGAAGTATTACTCGTCTAGCGGGAAAACTTTGTTATTTAAGAAGCAACTTTGAAATCATAATATCATTATGAACAGAATCAGGATCATTATTATGAAGATATATTAAAAGT
Organism: Calosoma granatense; assembly: GCA_022063505.1. NCBI lineage: Eukaryota > Metazoa > Arthropoda > Insecta > Coleoptera > Carabidae > Calosoma > Calosoma granatense. The sequence continues at coordinate 58,255 of JAGJTL010000096.1, read as the reverse complement.
AGAGACTTGTACTAACTGTTGGTATAAAAAGCCATTATATTTAATTAAACTCATGCATACATTATCTCAAACCTTTGTCATACAACGTGCTTCAGATATAAATCAATAATCACCATGTATATGTACACACACGGTTAAGGGGTTACAGGTTAATTAACATTCTAGTTCATCTACAGCCTCTAGCTCAAGGTCGACTGCTGAAAGACGTGTCGCTATAAAGTTATTAATCAAAGATCAATGTTTGAAAACAATATAACGTTCACATATCTTCCTTTAATGCTTGCAACATCACCAATTTAATCCGATTGTAGTGTCGCTAACACTGTCATCACAGTTTGCGCTCAGACGGCGCAAACTTTCACACCTTCGAAATGTAATCAAGCAGAGAACTTTAGTGAACCAGTACTACTAGCAAACTAGCAACTACTGGAAGAAGTTTATAATTCCCCAAAGTACACACACACACACATACATGCACATATCTACAGAGAGCGAGAGAGAGAGAGGGAGAAGGTTGACATGCGTCACCCTTAGGGACATACATGGTTCTACTCCTATGTCGCGTGATACTAATTATGAAGAAAACGGATGATACGCCACCAGTTACGACAGTTACACGGACACAGCAGCGCTGTAGTGGTGAATGTTAACAGTTAACAAGGTGTACGCCACAAGAGACTCATTCGAGGCCGTGTGACCCCAGTGAATCCTATATGCATTCATAATTTTCAGTCTCTTAATGAAGCTTGTTTGCTAAATGTTTTATTCACGCACATGGCAATATGACATGGGCTGAACAGTGCCAATGTTGCCTGGCGGTAGCGGTATTTGTAATTATACATGAAGTATGTATAGGTTCGCCGAGGTGTGCCAAAGGGTACAGGGAGATGAGAGAGAGTGTGTGTGCTAATATTCGTCTAGTAATTACATTGTTACAAATTGACTTAGTTGGGTTGTGTGGTCCATGTTACCGAAAACTTGATCATACCAAGTGCCATTATTGATCTAGGACCAAGTAATATATTCAAGTGTATTACAAAAACTACAATATCTACATTACACAGGTACTTCGATACGAGTAATTCAGGCATTAAGTTAATGTACCCTGCCTGAATAATTCGGTAGGCAATTTGATAAAATGGACCGGATACACTAGAAGCTAATCCAACTCCATTCTGGATAGACATCCAAACACTCACAGCCCATATCTAATAAAGTAATTTGATAACTACCAACTATACAAATGATAATATTCTTTGATGTTCAATATAATTCAAACCAACCAACCTACTACCACCAATTTATTATTGATTTCTCATTATTCTATTCATACTTCATTCCGTTCATTACTCAATCAGCTTTATGTACATTTATCTAAATTAATGAATCTGACGCGTGACGTTTTTGTTGTATTGACTCCTGCCAGCCCACGACCAAGGTCACTAAATGCATTATTTCATTTGGGGGCGGGTAGTATCTAATTACTCCGGTAATTACCTGTTTCCAGCATCATCACGTTCATTGCTCATGACAGACAAGGTTAATATTGGTACAGGGGTGTTGGTGGACTGTAGTAGCACTTTAATAATCTACTTTTCCATTTCGAAATGAAAGAATAATTACAAATTACCTACAGTGACACCGTCATTCCTTTGGCTTGTGCCAGTGTGATCCTGCTTGTTTCTTTCTGTGTTTCGTTATCGTCACTCTATCCTGTTACTGGCGTGTGCTGACTCTGTCTTAATTACATCTTCCTCTGACCTCAGTATATCCTCTGCACCTGGTGTTGCTTCATCACTTCATGAACGGTGCTTTAATGTCGCCCACAAGCCATCTCAACTTTTTTCCTTCCCTCACAACTTCCTATTTACAAACACACACTTTACTGCTTTTTTTATTCATGTTCCTCTACATCCATCTCTCTCTCTCTCTCCCGTCTGCATCCCCATGTATTCTATACCGACATGCTATTATTCATCACGTCTTTCTTCACTTAGCAAAAAATAATGTATTTTCTTTTTGTCCGCGCTTTAGAAAGATGCATTTTTATTACTTGTACCGGAAAAAATGTAACAAATGGCCGCAGGCAAAAGCGGTACCGTAGTTTTTGGAAGAAAATAATAAATATTAAAAATATCGCATCTTTTTTACGGGCGCACATGATTTTTCTTTTGTAAGTGTAGCCATATTTAGTAACCTGTTGTAGACCAGAATGTAAGAAACACATAAAAATGTATAACGTACGTGGCTCACGTATACCCCAAAAGAGAACCGCAACAATAGTTGGTATAATATTCCCTGAAATACGGGTATAGAAATAAAACAATGTACAAGATATATGGGAATAATGGAACCGCGGAGAAAATTATATGGGGACATGTAGCGAGCGTAAAATTGCATTTCTGTAATATATACACGCATTGGATTTTATCATTATTACCACAGGATAATAATCGGTGTTTCAACGTGTTCTGAAATATCGCACCTGTTTGTTAATAATACTGAATTATAGAATACATTAGAAGATCAAAGGTTATAAGAACTATTATTTGAGAGTCATTACTTGTTCCTTCGGTACGTGAACCTTGATGTCGGTCAAGAGACCTATTGTACTCCCTGACACGGAAGTCAGTTGCTAAAGAATCTTTTACTGGTCAAAATCCTAGCAGTCTTCCAGTTGACAACATTTATAGAATGGTCTCCCCTGCTTACAGAGAATCTCTTGACCTAGATGTGTGATGACAGTATTACAATAAGAAACGCATCACACAATACGTTACAATTTAACAAATAAACCCTCTTCATCATCCACACTTCCAGCCCTGAAGCCATTAAGATGATACTGCTAATATAACTTTATATAATAAATTCCAACAACTGACACTTGTGCTTCCCGTACAATACGCATCACAATCTCATCATCCATCAGGAATTATCTATCGCGACCGTCGTCTCTATAATTAAATTTCACACTCTCTAACAGCGGGGAGTTTTTAACGCCGAGCACTTAGAATTAATCAACGCGGTTGGGATAAGGCGGGGCGGGTCGCAAGTAACGTATCATAATTCTAGACGAGCAGCAGCACTACTACTGCTGCTGCTGCTGATGTTCTTCGATCGTACAGTACTTGTAGATGCCGCTAGCTACGCACTACTCTCTCTCTCTGTATATAGTAGTAAAGTTCAACACTTTAATTCTCTTTGCTTGTGTAATTGCATGTGTTTCGTAGAGCCCGATCCCGCCTCAGTACGTGTTTTGGTACCATAATGACAGGATGATTAATTACGATACGGCCAGGGGCGGCATCACCGTGGAAACACGGCCGGGACCACAGACGCAGAGCCGGCTCACCATCGAAGAGGCACAGGACAGTGATTCGGGCAATTATACTTGCAGCGCCTCCAACACACGACCTGCATCCATATACGTGTTTGTGCAAGAAGGTACGTACGATACCATACATTGTTGTACAAATAATAGATAACTTTGACAGTATCGAGAGCAATGCTACATAAGTTATGAATGCCATGTATTTGATACAATGTACAGCATACATTCAACCAACTTCTACAGACAGTTGTATATTGCTTGAGGAAATTTATAACTATTTGGATATCCGATTGTAGAACAAAATAAACCTAGAATTTTGCTCAATCGAATATGTATTCATTATCATTAAATAGTAAGAAAATTTTAACAAAACGCAATATGCACTGGATGATAATGAAAATGATAGCTAGTAATATACATATATTTATAGAAGTGTGTCATTGAATGTTACAGGTGACAACACGGCCGCTATTCTGAGGAGGGAATCATCGGCAGCGTTTGAATTACACAGCGTATTGGCACTGACAATTATTCTACCGTTATTGTGCATTCTGAGATAACATTTGTGAACTGGTGACACTGTAAACATTATTTTTATACATATTCTCGTCCCGTCATATCTTCTGTACATACTGATATCCTGTACCCCCGAAATAATAAACTTCTTGGCTCAAATATTTCGTACCAAATCCACTCAATATTAGAGAGAGAGAGCGACATGTATAACCCGTACAATAAATATTGAAATAACTAATTGTATATATATTTTCATCAATAACTAGAGTATGTACATGTCAATATTTTTATGGAGCAGCTGATTTTTACAAAGCATTTAGTGTTGTAGAATATGCTGCAATAATGGTAAGAGCAAGACTAGTTAAATATTAAACAGTTTCGTCTGTTTCTTTTTATTTTATATATTCGTACGATTCTATATGCATTGAAATTGTATGAACTCTGACAATTTGATATCTACTTCGAGTAGAACAAATTTTTCATACACGTCCCTTTTCAATTTCTCGTATCGTCTTTATGGCAAATGTGATTTGAAAAAGCAACGACAAAATGTACTTACGAGTATACGTGTATCAGATGAAAAGTGTATTATCAAATCATCTTGAAAAATCGATAACCATTTTTGAAATGAGACACGACTGCGGTTGCAGTACAAATGTTTCTAAAACACGGATATTACATATAGTGTAATGCACATATAGTTCAGTTGTTGTAACCAATCATCCCAATTAAGTTAAAACGTAACCTTCTATTCTGTGAATAACGGGATCAAATATAGCAACGAGTTTTAACTTAACTCTCCCTCTCTCTATATATGTAGATATGCTTTGAATAAATCAGCTGTCATTAGCATTATACATACATACGAGTATATAATAAAATTAACTCTCTGTATATATATACCAACAGTTAGAAATATAAACACATTTTTTTTCTTTAAATGTTACTATATATGTACAAAATCTGATGTAAACCGACATAGAAAAATAAATATCTTCCAACATAATTATGTTATTTACTATAAAACCAAACTACCCTTTCAAATTTCGTTTTCAGATAATTAAATACGATATTATATTTAACTTACTATACTATACTTAAGTTTGTGTAAATAAACATCATTTCTATACAATAAATCATTTAAATTTAATCATTTTCTTCAGTGACATTACTTAAGATATTATAAATATTAAATATCTCCGATTTAAACGGGAGATTCAATATTTCTCAGTATAATTTTTAAATAGAAATACACATAAACTACCGTAAAAATGAAAAATAGTGAAAAATATTTGTATCAAAGAAAATTCTATATGACCGTAACAAACTAACCATGAGAAATATTTAAATTCAGCTGGAAGTAATGAATTTCACTGGGCTTAATTTACATGCATAGAAATTTTTACTTCATTTAAATATAAATTAAATTTTACGTCAAAGGAATTCTAGAAATTAATAACAAGTGGAAAAATATAAAGGTCATATCTTGGTGATTATTTCTTCAATGATAAAATTTACTATACATCTATAGATACCATCACACAGACGTGAAACAAGCACAGTGGATATTTGGGAGTATCGCTTTTTCGAACATAAATAAAACCGGACCCGGATACGGATATGTTAAAATCAATACAGTGATCACTAGGAAGATTACTTCCACACACCATTGTTAAAAGTTTTGATGTATTCTCTGGTGCCACTTTATATTTTGAAAATGATCCCCGCAGTACGGATCTGCTTACTGGAATAACAACGTAGGCATTACAGGTAAGAACATAATCCGATTTGTAGTGTTTGAAGCGCAAAGTACAAAATAAAAGCATTATTATGTACACTCCCATCCAGAGCTGCAGAACATATGTATCTCACTAAATAGACTGTACGTTACGTGTACGTACAATATAGCACATGCAATATATGAACACATTAAAAAAAAAAAGATTATTTGTATGATATGAACAAAGTACGGGTAACTATGGTACTAACCAATTCCTACTTATCACTTGAAAGTAAATGAAAGATAATTTCAATTTAATACATTTCATATCTTGACATATCGTTCCTTAATTTAAACTCATTTCCATTTAATTTCCCGAGTAATTCCAGACACGCTGCACACAGGATCCAGCGAACTATTGTATTCGATTAAGTACATAAACTACAAGTAACGTAGGTCTGCACTTAATCCAGAAATGCATGTAACCCCTGCGATATCTCCTCCATAGTTACACCGTATATTTTACATACAAATTTCAATCCGACCCCGGCCATTTAAAACTAAACACAAGCTCAGACATACTCCACAATTACTGTTTCAATTTTCCAATCGAGACGTACATCGGAACTAACTTCATACACACACTTGTATAGCTTAGCAAAAGTTCGTCTATAATTTCTATATATTTTACTTTCAAATTTCAATCTGATCTATATTAAGCCCGCAATACACAAAAAAATCAATAACGAATTTACATTTTATGAAAAACTGATTGAATTTCATATTTGCATGATTAAATTTACCGCAACATGACACAAAAAAAAAACACACAGCCGCGGCATTTCCAAACTTCACTTAAAAACTGAGGCAACCAAGTGAGGCAGAACTGAGAGAGAAAAAGGCCAATGTCAGGGTGAAATAAATTAGTTCAAGCCGTTCCACTGGCCTCGAAAAAAAAAGCTGGAAGCAATTAAGTAAAAGTGTCAATAAAAAATCTGATAAACAGCAAAGTTAACAAATAAAAAATTTGTCAAACACTTTTACTTCAGGCAAAATGCCAAAAATGTAAAATGGAAAAAGAAAACATTCAACAATGTATTTATTAAAAACTAATGTCAGAATTGTCATAATTATTTCAAACTACATATAGCTACACAGAAAATGGAATTTTAAAATCTTCCAACTTAAGATTGCACTAGAGCTAGTCAGATATTATTAGTTAAAGTACTCGTAGTAAATGATAAAATACCTCGTGCAAAAATTATGTAAAGTGCATGAATAATTTAGCATATTTTAAAACTTTTACAAAATTGTCCATTCCCTCGTGAAACTGCAATAAAACTGCACAATTCTGAAAACTAGCGTTAATTCACGCAGAACTAATATACAAAATCACAACTAACGAAAAATTATATTTCACCTGTCATTAAAAAAATAAACTATACAAATATTTATATAGTTTAATTACAAATAGTGTGAACGAACTAGTAATAAAAGCAAAATAGCGTTAGCTTTATTTTTGCAAAATATCACGTACACATGTAGGTAAGAATACCAAAATGTAATTGAATTTTGTTCATTGTAATATTGTTAGATACAACATAGTTTTGTGATTCCCCTGGCTCGTGTTCAAATTTCCAAAACAAATAGTGAGCAAAAAAAAAACCCTACACTATCCCGGTTAATTTCTGCAAAACCCAGAACGATATTATTAGAATAAATAAAACTCTTTGCTTTTCCATCCAACGTTCAGACACATAAGCGTAACAAAAGAAAATATTAAAAGTACTTTTTGCTAAACGAATATGCAAGAGAAAAAAATTATCAAATAGTAAAAAAAGAGAGTTGCTCTTGTAAGAGGCAGGTGGCCTAATCAGCGGAACCGAAAATTTAATTAAAGAACAAACACGGAATTCATTAAAATGACAAAATAGCCGCAATGGGAACGTGTTCATTGGTTATTTACTTTATTTGTGCTGTCTCTCTCTTAAGGGTGGGCACTGAACTGAATCTACAACGAGCCATACGGTAAAGAAATGAGGCGGGGCGCGGAGGAGGGTGAGTGTTCAGTTACTGTGTCTACCTCTACATCTACACCTCTACGTACTGCTTCTGACTGGCTGGCTGGCTGGCTGTCTCACTCGCTGTTTTATAAAGTAATTGGTAAAATCAATCAAGAAGCTTTTGTTCGCACACAAAGGCGACAATTGCGCGAGAAAACGTGGTTAAAACGCGAGCATTGTTTGAGATTTGTGATCGTAATCAGATTTTCAAACAGAGAGCGTGTTGTCTTCGTACCGTTTACAAATGAGGAAATTGATTTCGTTATCTGCAGACAAAGTAATGTTGTCCCGATGCACAACGGAGAGCATCTTTATAGTTCAATGGAAGAAGAATCACTTTGTATCATTGTTGCAGAATTTCTAACTGATTTATACCTTATTCAATAATATAAATACATTTCTTTCACTTAAAGTTTAACAAACGTTATCTATATAACTGCAGTTGTAATTGTATTATAGTTGTAATCATTTAATTACAATATTAATAGTTTTAGTAAGAACGAAATATAAAATATTCCATTAGATAGCAAGTCCAGCTTTGCTACATAATCCATATGTATATAATTTGAGTAAACTTACTTTAGCTGATAGTTATGGCTAATAAACAACATATCTCTAATTAAGAGCGATTAAAATAATAAATTCATGCAATACTTTATGAATAATTTTACACAGTATTAAAAGTTTAGCGGTACAATTAATATTCTTCACAAAGATCCTTACGATAAAGTTATTGCACTGTTCAGTATTTTTTCAAAACGAATTATTCTCAAAATACATAAATATACCTGCTGGGGATTTGATGAAATAACCCCTCAAGTAGTGGGTCGTGTAAACCCAACACACAAATATTCAGGCTTCTGAAAACATTGAATATTTATTTGCCCACAGAATACACATTCATTGTTCACAAGTATTTCACAATTCAAACCAAACACAAATACCATTTCATAGAAACGGTTCGGGTCCGAGATACATATCTCTTTGTAAGTGTTAAATTCATTATTCCGTATCATATCACAATTGAAATAATATTATTCAATGACTACACAAACGTCAGTATGAAATGGGAAGTCCGTTCTGCTTGGTTATTAATATATCCAATTAATTAAGGGTACATTTCAAATGTTGTAGTTCCTGTAACGACCGCAATACAATACACGGCCAGCAGTGGCGCCACTTGCCTAGGCAACAGTTATATTGGATGGATTCGTTCATATATCATTTCACAATTTACTATCATTAGTGGTATACGCACAATGCATACATGAAACTGTTTCAGTCTAATATGTTTTGAACCTGCTACAGAAATTCTAGATGTTTTCTTGGTTGTGTCTGTTAGTATGTGCGTATGTTGTGTCTGTTACTTCTGCTCGTAATGCTATGTATATTGCTTGTTTGTTACACTAAACAGCCAGGTTTTCAACGTCTGACAGGCTTTTTATGTTAACGTAATTTTAATAAAGGTCCTTCTTTCCAAGCTAACATTGTTGTTATTTTTCTTGCTTAACTCTCTGGGGATTGAAATGATGTTATACATGCTACAATGTGATTGTAAAAAAGAAACTCGTAGAATATAAAATACCAAAATATACGTACATACTTGCACACCCACAATTGTTTTGAATTTCTCTTGCTTAAATGTTATACTAACTCGCCAATGGTTGACTGCATTTTTAAAAACATTATATCTAATATAATCTATTGTGAACTATGCAAATGGAATTATGAAATAAGCAATATTTAGTCACAAAGTTAGTGTGCATTATTGTTTTTGATTCGGGGAGTTTGCTCAAAGTAAAATGGTGGAAGACAGTATGGAAATACTGAGTATAGAAATATCAGTTGTGGATATAATGTTGCAAGAACATTGTCCTACGTCTGTAAACTTCGTACATAACCAAAATAACTTTCCACTGAACTCTACAATTTTACCTAATCGGGCCCAACAGATATGGTAACTCTAATTCTACCTTTCATTATCCAAAATAGCCATCCTGAGAATAGTTTCTGTAAAACTTAATCAAGTTTCAGTCTGGATAACACCATCTCAATGAATGTTCCATCTTTGTCGTTCCATTGTATGGTAACTTGATTACATTTAAAATAAATTCCCTTTGCACTCATATTCAACAGAATCTTAAGAATCATTATAACTCAATTAACTATTAATATATAGAATGATTTATAAATTGAGTTGAACAATTTCCATGTGATAAACTGAAGTATGTGTGTATAAACGTGTGATAATATGCACACACTCCCACATACAGTAGAGAAGTCGTACGCTTCTGCGGAACACGTCATCCACATCCATAAATCTTGTTATGCAGGCTCTTTTATTTTTCACACTTCAAATGTTTCTTTCCATCAAAACATTTTCTATCAAAGGGAAGAGTTACAAGGAAGCTCAGCTCTAGAGTGAGTGAGACAGCGAGTGAATATTTCAATGCCGTAAGGAAAAGAACAATGACGTCACATTCGCGATTTGCAAGAAAGATTTTCTAACAAATCGTACCGAATCCCATTTCATCGTTGTGATATTTTGCATTCTAAAAGTGTGGCGGTGGACGGAACAAGTGAGAAATTTTTATCGAGTAATATTCGACGGAAACTTTTCAAAATATTGAAATATTGCAAAACAATGAAATGTATTTGGAACGATAAGCGAAACAGGAACAAACCAATATTTTAACTTAATAGCAGAAACGAAGCATTTGCAGAAAAACGTTTTGTATAAACTTTCATGGTCGTATTTTTATTCATTTCTGTTTGCCAACATTTTTCATTCTTACTCTGAAAAGTCGAAAGTCAATCCACAATTCTAAAAATGTTTACACGTACTTATAGAATTACAAAGTTTAGCAAATGAGTTGCCAAAGTATTTGCACTGTAATTAATTAAATGGCTTGCACAAATCAATATATGTATGTATGGGAATAATTTGAGAGATTTGCAAAGAAAATTTATCATATATTGTAAATATGAGTATATAATTGCAAATAACATTATTTTCTGTAAATTCCGTGCAAATTACTTACAAATACTATTCAAATTACTTCACATAACTACACAGACCCATAAATAAATAGAACTACTTCTTTATAATACATTAAGTTCACACAATTGCTATTAAACCCGTAAAGAAACTACCCGTCTTACGGTTCCGGACACAAACAAACAATATAAATCTGAATTAAGAACGAAATTACTCGAGATACGAGTATGTACCCTAACCTAACATTCTGTCCGCATTTCATTGTGTATGGTGAGTGAGTGAGTGATTGCGCGCGCATTCTCGCATATAATGGCTGTTCAGCCAAACTGGTCAGATAGTGACATAGAATGAGAGTGAGTGAGTGAGTGAGTGAGTGAGAGGAAGAGACAAAGAGTACAACTGTACCTTCACCTAAATGGTTTATCACTGTTTGTACCTGTGGTTCACCGCTTTCAGTTACTGTGGGCTTTGTTAACACGCCTGGTAACCTGAGTGGTATCGAGGGCAAGAGGATCACTAATAAGAACCCAACTACTGATCTAGCTGTGTAGAATATTCGTGCCAGGAATCCATTATAGTTAACAACAACAACAACAGCAGCAGCAGTGTTAGTAGCGGTAAAACAACGGTACGAGATGGTAACTGCGATCCAAACAACACCCCGTGTACATACGAATGGACGTGAATGCGTGTTTTATGTTCACAGCTATCTTGATGAGGGCGAATCACGCGTCCCGTCGTGAAATAGATGATGTTTTTTTTATTGGATGTTTGTGGGCAAAGTGAATTTGTATTTGTAATGCGATTCTTAACGGTGATTTTCGAAGATTTAATGTGAATGTGAGGGTCTGATTGCGTGGAAGAATGTTGAAATTGGTGAACGTTGGAACCATTTCCGTATTGCTGATAGATTATATTCCAATTTGGAACACAACTGGGAACATTCCAATTGGATTTTAATGTTGCTGTTTTCTGTTTTACTTTTATTGTATAAACATTACCATGAACACAGCAACATGTACAGTACCGCTGGACGAAAATAAAACAATCGACAAATTTATTGCACGGTCTCTCGTAGTTTGGAGCTGGTGAATTGAAAACCCATCTGGCATTTGTGCAAAACATTGATCATTTAAAACAATCTGTAGAGAGCAGAGCAAACGTACGAGTGAGCGTGTGGAATGAGCGGGAGGAGAAATGAGCAGCGATTTATATTGGGAGTTCCTATTTTATTAGAGCCCTGGGTCATCCGAACACCATCCAGGGACCGTGTAGAAATAGATTACCAAGCACCCCCCCCTACTCGATCTTTTATCTTTCTTTGGCTATCGTCGGTTAAAGACATAAGCACCGTCGTCGTCGTCGTCGTTCCACACACTCGTACACTGTCTCTCGGCTTAGAGAATTCATTTGAGACAATCTCACAGGAGGACAGACACACACACACACACTCGAGCGAGTGAGCAAGCGAACAGGCGGTGAGTGCGGCTCTCTGGTTATACCGACAGAAAAAGGTTTCCTTGATGAGAGCGGGAGACTCGCCGAGGCGCTGAAGGAATATATGAGCATGTGATTAACGGGTGGATCTTAAAGAGGAACACTTTATATGAGTGGTAGGTGGATATAAGTGGATAAAAGTACGCTACTAAAATATATTAGTGACAGAAGAAATTAATGTTTCAAGAGTACAAAAGGAATATTTCTTTCATCTCTCATACTAAATCGAATTGAGGCAATTAAAAGAATAGAATAATAAATTTTAATTGTCCAGTGTCTTTTTTATACATCTATAATCTCTTTGCATTATTTCAATCTAGAGTATAAAGTTTAATGAAATAGTCAATAGGCGGTACAACACAGCAACACATCGTGTATTCTCTCGCTCATCACATTAATCCATTAAGTTCATAATTTGCACGAGTCCAGTAATACGAAGAGAACTTGCAATGAAAACCGCGCGCGCGCGTGTATACACTAATTACCGCAAATTGAAAGTCGCCCGTCGTTTTGTAAATAACGCGGTGATTCCAGCTGCCAAGAAACAAAAATAGAACAAGTAAAATTTTCCGCGGAAAGAGAATAAGTTACAGACGATAATATCGCCATTAGCGTAATTAAAAGACTTTGGTCTTTTACATAAAAGCGTTTGTGAGCAGGCACTACTACTACTGCCAACATCATCATCTGTAACAGCAGCAGCAGCAGCAGTAACAGCAGGAGCAGTGGTGTGACAGAGTATTATACCACACGCTGTTATACGCTATACCGTCTGAAAATCAGAATGCGGTCGAGTCTTGAAATGGTGACCGAATTTAGCGGAACAAACCATGTTCTGTTTCTAGAGCAGTAGTAGTAGTTCCTTCATACACATACATTCACTGGTATGCACATACCTGTACACATTATCTTATGCGATGCACGCTGACACAGGCTCAATATTTAACGAGCTCGACTTTGATTGGCTGAATAATTAAGCAGATCAGAACCAAGGTACCTGTGCACTGCAACCTAGACTGATTAGCACCAGCTTATAACAGCGAATGTAAACGCGAGTGAAATTTTAATTACGGATTTTCAAAATTGTGACACTGAAAGATAAATTAGTTGCATTTTTTACATTGTGGTCACAATACAAACAAAAATATGCATAGTATAATTAAAACGCAAGCAAACACACAATTTAACCAAATGCACTAATTAAATGTTTCATCCATTTCATGGAATATAGTTTCATTAAATAACTCGGCAATGTGCAAAAATAAAAACAATAATTCCAACAATATGCAATACAATGTTTAATTATTAACCAACTGTAAATGTAATTCTGCGGCAATTTATTATTATTATTATTATTACTATTCAATTAACAATGTATACTTGAATATGATTATTCATATATTGTACTGGTTAATTAACATTTTATATTGAAAAACTAATTTGAATTTGTAATCATAAATTTATAAATAGTGATGAATTGTTTCATAAAATAAAACCATGATTAAAAATACAAAAACTATATAAAACATATCATATTTTTAAAGAGATAAATTAAAGATCACAAAACTTGTACCATTTCCAACGTAGAATCAATAATAAATTATCAGTGATAATATTGACTGAAGTAGATACTTGAAGAGTAGAGGTAGAAAATTACAATCTTCAGTGTGTTTGTGTGTTGGAAAAGAAAGAGATGTAGTTGGTAAAGTGTTAGAAAATCAGTTAAGATAGCTGGATGTCGGTTCGCCTTGAAAGAACCTTGAAAGATTAACGAAGAAAATTTATTTAGGTGAACGGTGTGATAATGGTGAACTCATTGGAAAACCAGTTTCCTGAAATAATTGAAGATGAAGCTTGGAAGCGAGAGCTCATCTCTCAAAGATGATAATAATCATTAAAGATAACGTATTAATGGAAATTAAATGAAACATGAAAACTCAATAACACAGAAATGCTACATATAACCGATATGATATTTCCAAACAAATATTAACATTCTCTGTTTCTCACAATTATTCACTGGGCTTACAATTTTTAAAAAAATAAAACATTGTCAGTCAATCAATACCATTTTCCATTTAATCTCCTTTACGTATTTGTGTGTTTAAAAAAAGTATAAAGTATTATATTTATACTTCATCAAAATGGATTTACTAAAAAAAAAGATAAATTAACACCAGTTTGTTTATAAAGGTACGCCATTTAAAAAAAACAATTCCGCGACAGTGCTGAAAGGTTAATCAAGTATATGACTAGCATGTAAATGAATTATCTGATACACTGGCAATTCACTTTAAAGTGCAATATTATTATTCCGTCATTAGCTCCGCTGTCCACTTACTCATCAGAAACCTTCATTGGATTACATAGTACTTCCCGAACAACCGCAGACATTGTGCGAATATTTTAAATTGAAATTGGCTGTTTCAACTAACTTGGGAAGATGGATGAATATAATTAATCATCGCTAAGCTACTCGCAGAATCGAAACCAACAGTGTCTTTGATTCGTAATCAGTAATTGTAACACGGCAGCGGCCCGCGTCAAATTATTAATTATGGATTCTAAATTAGAACAGAGAGGACGCAAATGTGCAAACAAACTTTCCGAGAAAAGCTTCAACGGTAGATTTGAGATTGCGATCCAGACGCGGGCTCGAACTTTAGTAATAACCGTAGAAATAAATATTATCTTTCACCGCCACGCTCATTTCTCTGATAGCCACGTAAACAGTAATGAATTTAGTCGCAGCATTTTATTTCTATATCATCGGATCCATTAGTCTGGATGACTTTCAAATACATTGGTTACATGTTGTACGTACGTACGTATCGCTTGGATCAATTAAATTGAACATATTCTGTAGAAAAGAAACTCTCTTTGAAAAATGATTTTACCAAAAGCTGTTTCACTAGTTCTGATACTTTTATGATATTACTAAATAAAAAGAAGAAAACTACAGATACTTCACTATGATTGGTTATCGTGGAAATGTATGAAATATGTACTTACTCAATGATGTTTTAACCTGATTGACCAGTGTTATTGTCTGAAATGTATATATATATTGAACACTATCATAATGAATATTGGTTAATAATACATATGCATATTATACGTGTTACTTGATATTGACTAGATATTGTTTATGGATGCATGTTAAAGTACAACTTTAATAAACGATGAATTTCGACATGTCATGAAACTCTAATACACTAATATAAATTTTAAGACATCTGTCTACCTACTCTTCTTATGCATATGTATTCATTTTCGGCATTTCACTAAACAGTACATTACAATAGATGCTATATAATTTTCAGATTCCAACAGAATTTCTAACCCAGCGGCTTTAGCTCTTAATCTTACCGTCTATATACAGTGCTCTATCTGAGCAAATACGAGACACCATCATGCTCGTAAATACGTTATTTCTACGTTCTAATATGCATATAGACATTGTGTAGGATATATGTGGCGTTACAATAGAATATGTAAGCAGGCAGCAAGTGTGACTCTATAGTTATTGCATAGATATATGCGAACATAATTCACTGGAACACCACATTACACTAGTAATTCATATATCTCCTGAAGCTGCGGTAAGCTACCATTATATATGCATGTGTCGCTATTTAGTTTATTTATTATTAATTTAGGCGAATCGACTGCTACTATCATTACCGCAGATATTTAGTTTATAATAAACTGAAATACTGATATAAGTTTAACATATCGCATTATCTTACTTACTCTCAATAACGATTCAGTTTCAGTATTTTAAAAATCATCCTATATCCAACAAATTCCGAAAAAATTCCATGTTATTTAAAATCGATAGTGTCCATATTTTTTGGGTATTGCACATTACCATATCTATTACGTACGTTCCATAGGACTATTGAGTACTGCTGTGTTACAATTCAGCGGGTGAAATGGTTGAAATAATCCAGTAAAGAATAACGTTACGTTCCGTTTTATTCAGTGAAACCACTTCAGACACCTCGCACGTCTCCAATGTCAGGTCGATGTCAGTGTTGTTGGAATGTTGTACATGCACCGAATATGAAATATACACACACACACAAGGCACAAGAAATGCAGTGTCGTATTACACAACCAAGTCAATATTTACTTACTTGCTTATATAAAGATTACCATGGAGCAAAGCAATTAATAATGAAAATGACAGACTACTTGTAAAAAAGAACCCTCTGGGAGTTCTACGCAAATCAATACATGTACTAGTATAATTCTCTCTACAAACATGATACAACATTTGCAAGAAGAGAATATACTACAAAAACTCATACTTTACATAGTGCCTTCTGGGAAATCAGTGATTTCTAGTTAAACAAACTTCACTAACATTAGTTGTTTGTTTTTTTTAGTATTATATCATACGTTTAAGTTTCGCAAGGCCAACAATTATTTCAGCATCTGCGGGGGGGCCTTGAGAATCCCTGAATCCGGCACTGTATCATCCGAGCAGACAGGCAGACAAGTTAAGGCACGTCAGTGTGTACGCGCCTGCACGTTCAAAAATGTAAACCACGCGCGCGCCGAGAAACGTCACACACGGAAAATTGTATCTCGCGTTACTGTCCCCTCTGTCAGTCGCAAACACAGAAAAACCATCAAGAAAAAGCTACCAGCATTTGAAATATAAATTATATCTTCCTCTCTCCGTGTCCACTAGTATTTTAAACTATCTTGGTTAACCATTTAACCCTTCTATATGGAGAGAAATAGATAAGTTTGATATTAAAATTGTAAAAAATTAATCACGAAACTAAAACCAACATTGAATGTCATTTCTAAAAACGTTACGAATAATTTAAAACTGGAGTGCCTCAGATTGTCATACCCATGTCATATATTTTATGTAAAAGTTTATTTTCACAGCTTTTCACGTTTATATTTTAGAAATACCAAAGACTTGTCAAGCTAAAACGAGCACATTTTGGTATTTCCAAAGTCACATTAAGAAAATCATTAGTTTGCTTATTGTACGCCAAGATAAAAATGGAACTACTAACGGAATTTAAAACTTAGAGCAGTACAAACGTCAATAATATATCAAGAATTGCATTAGCAATGAATCTTATATAAATACTTTTACTATAAACATTTTTACTCCACCTATAGAGCAGATTTTTAAAAAAAAACTATTTTATATACAGGTGAGCGAGCGTATATAAATAATATATGAATAAATAATATCTGATATGGAATGCCGATTTATTTAACCTTTAGACATTTCTTTTCAGTTTGAGTTAGCAATGAAGGGCTATCGGAGGTCAATCAATTTCACGCAGATACGTAAGCGTACGTATGTGAATAGCCAAAGGTCACATGATCCGGGACGAGGATAAATAACGCGTCCGTCCATCCACCTATCTATTCATGCGGCAAGTGCGACGGACGCTGAATTTAATCAACAGCGAATCCGCGCACACAGGCGTTAGAGTATGTTAGTAGCGCTTCGCACATTACCCATACTTACGTAGGTACTTGCTAGGGGATAAAAACTGACATTATCCTAATTCATTACCTCCACCTACACACGTACACAGTCACTGCTGTAATAGGTCAATCACACTCTGCAGCCAGTATATCTATCTATTATTATACAGTTATAATTAAATTACTCAACTGTCTATATTTGAAACATATAAAATAAGTAAACATGTTAATACTAATATAAATGACATTTGTGTAACTAAAACTGATTTCAAATTTAAATATGTATTGCGACTAGACTAGTTTAATAAATAATTACGTATATAAACGTATGACACAAATATAGAATTTTCTGACAGGACTAGACGACAGACAGCACGTATAGCGAATATGAAATTAAATTTGAATAGAATTACATTTACTGTGTTTATTCAAATTGATACTCATGCAGATATTTAAATATACTATGAACTTTTGAATATATGTATATCGATAGAT
This sequence comes from Calosoma granatense, assembly GCA_022063505.1. NCBI lineage: Eukaryota > Metazoa > Arthropoda > Insecta > Coleoptera > Carabidae > Calosoma > Calosoma granatense. The sequence goes on along the minus strand of JAGJTL010000096.1, from coordinate 40,169 downwards.
ATTCCAATGACATATATTATACCAGCGTATACATACATGTGTGTACTGTACATTTATCATGTGATAAAAGACAAGTAATAATGAGTTTTAAACCCCGCGCGCTTGTGAAACTTATTCAACAAATAACGCGGACCACTGTCTTCTCTACAATAGTTCTTACTAATGCTCCGTTTTCATCATAGGAACCTTTGTCAACCGCATAGCACGGCAACAGCCGGCAAAATACGTTCATAATTGTCAAGTAAATTCACTCACAAACACACATGCACGTTATGCACACAAACATCTATGCAAATACACATACACTGAGACAATACGAATATGGGAACGAGCAAATAATTATGAAAGGAGCATACAACCATATCTAAAGGCACTTATGTCCGCGGGCAAAGCCACAAATACACATACAAGGGACAAAGCAGACCCGCAGAGCTAGAGGCGCATTACCAGAATGAAGCAGAAGCAAAAAAACGATTTGTGCTAAAGAGCATAGTCAATTATACGCCGCAACATCACCACATTTACCATGGTCTAAATGGGGAAAATGAGGTGCAAAATCTTTATTCTAACGCAGTAAAAAAATCCACCGTCCCAACGATAAATGTGCTGAAGCAAAAAATATCCTCACCGCATATGTATATTGTACGTTCATGTAAATCTTTGCAACCATTAACAAAACTAAACTAGAATAATTCTACTTTGTAAGGAAAGAATAATTATACTTGGTGTCTTTCAGTTAGTGATTTATTCTGCCATGAAATTCAACTTAAGCGTCATAGAATATTCTAATAATCTACTTCATAGTTAAAAAGGCATGTGAACGTATCGCTCTAACCACCGTTATGCCAAATAACGATGAGGTAGAGCAAGTCATTATAGATGCCGGCAGGCAAACCGACAGGTAGACAGGGTGGGTAAGTCAAGTAGACAAGTTAGTTTGAGATTTAACAAGAAATATTACGCAGGATTTGGAAGTTCACAAATCCAACACATCACTGTCTCGCCAGTGTGTATGTAAACTTTATGAGAAGCGAATGCGTATCCGGGCCGCGAGGCGTCAAAGTATTATCCCTCTAAATGGATACGCACACTAAAGCCTTGAATAATTTATTGACAACGAAGTAGAGCAAGCCACACGGTCTCTCTCTCTCACTCTCCGACCTCTATTCTCTTGCATCCACCCAACCTCTGTCTTTTGCCAAAAGCAAAACACTGCATCAGTCACGCATCAAGAGTTCCTTGGCCTCCGCCGAAAACAACGACTCAGAATAAACTCAAGACAGAACGAGATTGTAAAAAAGTGAGAGACATGCAAACAGCAGTCAAGCAACGCAGAGCGGAATAGAATGCCTAAAGAAACCCGGAGCGGAACTCGCGAAATAGAATGTCACGAGTAATAAAGGAGAATAATAAGAAGGGGCACACGGTTGTTTGTAGATTGTAAAAAGTGTGTGTGTTAAAGCAAAACAAACAAACAAAGCACATACACACACGACACGTAGGTGAAGATATAAAATAAAAAAGACCACAAATGAAGAACAATAGTATATGGAAAATAACAGAGGGGATGCGAATGGAAGTACGGCACGACAACAGCTCTGAACAACACATCGTATCAGGGCTGATCAAACTGTTCTACTACGCGTATATAGTCACGTAGCACATTTGTGTTGCTTGCACGTTTTGCATAGAAATGCAGGAAACAATATTAGCAGCTCTCTAGAGAACGAGGCGAATTAATGCGTCTAGACCGGTAATAGAATATAAGTAAATGCAAATATTTAAAACGTTACTATATTACTAAATGTAGTGTGTTCGAAGTTACTAATGTTTTGTAAATAAACGTGAAATAAAACAAATATGATAGCGAGTCTGTTAGTAGATAGAAATGAGTATATACATAAACTTTGACTTTGCTAAAAGGGAACTCTTGTTTCAGAGTATGTGTACCTTCATTTTCACAAGTGACTTTAGAGGCCGTACATACCTGGAGGTACATGCATCTCTATACAAAGTATTACATAAAGACCAAAGTGTTCTCATATAACTTGTTAGTTTCGTTATAACGACACTAAGATTACGAGTATGAATAATTGAAGATCATGTATGGCAGCAGACTAGATGAGATGACGTGACGTAAGGACGCGGATAGAATAGCTAGGTACTCATACGCTAGTGCCCAGGAGAATGGTGTCAAATAGTGACATACATTATCTAGCACAATTTCTCTCTGGAATATTTACATTGTCTGTCACAGTTTATTCCATGTATTGTCGACAACGTTGCAAATATTATATTAGAACAATGCATCGGATCAGACATATTGATTTGGCAAAATTTGTTTACAACACATCGAAATACGTTAATGAAACAGTAATAGTAAAAAAAAAAGATAGCTATTTCCAATTTATTTGCAAATTCCGTAACGGCAACAACATTCAAAGTGTAGTGTAGTGTAAATAAATAGAAAGGGGGGATGTTTCGCATACCATTCTTTTATAGTCTCTAATTTAATCGCCAATAAAATTACTCGCTCATCAATTCGGTATGTTCGGTCCTTTTCATCAGCATTTCATTTAATTATAGGCATATTCACGAACATTACCTATATATCTCTCTCTCTCTCTGTTGCCACAAATACACAGGAAGTATTAATATTAACACAACGGGTAGATACTTACCTACCTATAAGGGTAGTAGGGTAATTCGCAAAAGGGTTTTAATTATATGTATGTCATCAAAGAAATTACACTAACAATTAACCATTAATTCCTACTAGCAACTGTTAATTCTATGCAATTGAAGTATACATAGCAGGTACAAAACTTAAATTCTCTTAATGTATTTCGGAAATACATAGTGCCTATTTAGGAAATTAACAGTTAATGTTCAGTACTAATATATGGAAATGATAGTTAGACCATTTTATAAATCGTTCTACAAAGAGATTAAAATTAATGTCGAACGATAAATGGGTCAAGCACGAGCGCTGCTTTAACGGATTAAAAATATCCAGTGTAGAATCACGTGCTAATATCATCGTCAGCACTATTGTACGTGTACGTGTGTGTACGTGTGTGTATGCGATGGAGGGTAGATGCAGAATTCAAATATAACGACGCAGTTTCGTAACGTCCATTTGTTTGCATTTCAACCTAACATTCTCTGAGTCGTTATTACTCCTACCACGTTCACACACCAATTTCCAAACGACATGAAATTCAGGTTTTATATTTAAACAAATTAACTCATTAATACATATAAGTGTTTTAATTGACTTGGTTGAGAAAGGATCAAATGCTAATTAATTAAATTGCACAATGATGACTTTCAATGACCTATCGAAGATGAAACAATTATTACACTTTTCATTCTTCCGAACGAACGCATAACGAAATGCAGAATAAGTGTGTTTTTGTAATTAATTAAACTGTTTATTCTTTTTGAACGTTACAAATGTGTACTAGGATCATGATAATTGAAAACAAACATTATATTAACGCATGTATGCACGTGAAATAAACTTGTTGATTTCATTAAAACGCACTGTAAACATTAGTTCCACACGTTAAGCAAAGCACAGGCATTATATGTTCCAGGTGATAGGCACATGTATGTAATTCAATGTTCAGTTATTTTGATTAACACAGCCATGACTGTAACGATATTCAATAGAACAGTATAACCGAACAGCGGGGATTATAATGTACCTTTATCAAACTGTATCTCGTTAACTAGAGATATACACGTGTATGTGTGTATAAAAGCAAAAAATATATGAAAATTAATTTGATATGCATCTATTCAAACGATTTGAATATATAAAATCAACTGTACTGGATTACATTCGTAATATACTGCTTATATCTATATCAGTATATCGTTTAACAATAGATAATTTTCAGAATATCTTATTTAAATTTATCCGTAGCTGTTTGAAACTAAATTAACTACATTCGCTTTACTTTCATTTCGTTTAAAACATTTTCTTTCTGCTAATTTTAAATATCAATAAATCACTCTTATGCACCGAATGTATTTCTGTATACACTGAAAACTGTCAGGATATTTCCCAAATTGTTCCACGTCATTTCTTGAAACAATCAGTATTCGTTTTACAATAATCATGTAAGTGAAGTAGACAGAATCAAAGTTTGGTTGGCTCTTTATAACCACAACCGTTGCCGTACTGATGTGAGATGCATCTATACGTTAGCACCTTTCGTTCATCGGCTCTTTGCACTCTCGAACCGTTGACTTCTCTTGAAATCAATAGAATGGTTTTACAGCTTGTGGGAAAAGTGGGTTACCCATTTTGATTTCCGTTTAATACAGTCTTACGCCGACGGGCGCTCAAATTACGCCTGTGGCCAGTGAAACTCATACACACGGCGTTGTGTGGCTGGCAGTATAATCGGTGACTCGTGATGTAACCGCTTTTATATTTATATACACACATGAAACGTTTAAACTCAAGCGTATACACTTCCACATAATCCAAGGATATTTCACCAGATTTATGTTACACGATAAAAAATAAATAGCCTACTATCATGGTTATTAACGAACTTTTATGTCCAATTCCATGAATGGTAATTAAATTTAAATATTCATTAATACGCAGAGCCGCAACGAATTTATCTTATCTGCTCCATAGATTCAATCTTATATGCATTGTTTATTTTTCTGTGTTATTTTAGTATGCCAAGGTTATGATACTAAAAAAAACGCTAGTAAATTTCTATTAGAGGCCGAATTTTATTTTCAACCTGAATCATTAGCGTATGAGGTATTGATTTGTAATACAAGTGCTCATAAATTTATATCTGATTTATTTGTGGTGCTGAGGTTCAGCCTTGTTGAAATAAGCCTGAAATATATAAAAATATTATAGCAATTTAACCTCGCACATTGTTCTCAGGACTCCATAATTAGCTATGATATAAATATAAAATAAATCAAAAAGAAAACTAATATTTTAAATGTTCTCGAGATATGTCAGTCCGAATTTCCAACTGCAAGCACAATAAACTTTAGAGAACTACACACCTGTAGAGAGCGAATATAAACGCACTAAAGGAAACACTGAATAATATGTCATTTACAGGTTGACGTTTGTGTGACTGTGGTATAAAAAACCGTTTTAACACAAATGTTACAACAGGTAAGTGACTCGCACAAGTTTTGACAGCTTCTCAACTTCTAAGAATACCGACACTGTACCACTATACAATATGGATATAAACTTTTTGACACTGAAAAATATGAATGGTTGTTCCGGGCTTAAGTAACACCATCGATACAACTGTAAATATGCAAAAATACTGACATTTATACCAAAATATGTACTCGTTCTAAATACAGTAAATACGCGGATGAGAATGACAGCACAAATGGAAAAATAATTCTTCTTTACGAAATATACATGTAAATACTTTCAGACATGAGTGAATACCATAATCATTGGACAGATAAAATAATAAAATATTTAATTTTCATTAATCTTATCGTCCTGCATGCATGCGGTGGAAGTAATTAATATTTGAATTTCATTTACATTAATCAACTAATCGTCTGCTGATAATTAGCTGCTGAATAATTCTCACGATTCACCATCAACATCACCACCACAAACATCAACAAACAAAAATTACTTATATTAGTTTTAAATGAATCATTTTATATGTACATAGTATATATAAATGTAATTTCAATTAATTGCTGTAAACAATATGAACGATTTCATCGGAACCAAATAGAATTAATATTCGTAAAATTTTATATATTTACATGTAGATGACGTATAACATTTAAATGTAAATGTTATTTATTTTTCATTATATAATTAATATTAATATATATCTGTACTTTCAACAGTAGAAAATTAAGCATTGATTTTAAATAAAATTTGCAATTCTTTTCTATATAGTATTTTCCGCATCACTGGAAATAAAGATCTATGATTGGCCATATCTAGCAATTGTTTTTGATCTTACCAGTTGCTACGCATGATTGGTTACTACTTTATAATAATAAATAGACTAACAAAACAAGTTATAAACAAAAACTATTGAACTCCAAATGTATCCCGTACATTGTCGAGTATCATAGCAACCAGATATCAATTACCAATAATTTGAAGTTAATATAGCATCAAATAATATTATTAATCATAGGAAATTTATATTTGATTCAATGTTAATTATTATTTCACTTGAATTTCGATTAAATTTAATTTCCACTATATGTCACAGTAAATTCTCTGAATGCTGACAGAAGATTCCAATTCGTTCAGACACTATTATCCTTCAGGAGAGCACTCTCTGAAGGATAATGGTTGCCGTGACTCCGGAGGGAAGGGGTGTCAGACCCTTTCAGCCCGGGCTGCCGTACCCATTCAATATTTAACTGAAGATATGTTAAACTTTCCATTCATTCAGAACTAACGTCGCGTATTCAGCTGACATTTTCTTCAAAATGTATTCATACTAATTGTACTAAAATCTAGCTGTCCGTGCATTGTTATTTTTAGAAATATAATCGTGTATTCTTGATGACATTGTAGTTCAACTACGCACAGTAAAGAAGCAGAGGAAAAAATATTACGTGTAATTTTAATTACCTACCCAAGTAACAGTATTTGCTAATTATAATACTGTTAATTGACGGTACTAAATTAATATGATATTCTGCAGAGAACAAAAGATCTTGTAGATGTTCACATTTTGTGAAACATTGCATAATGAATGTTCAACTTGTTATTATTACAAAATGCCAAAATGAAAACCAATAAGCACGTACTGTAACCATTGTATGTTTCGAACAAAACCCGTACCACAACATACAATATGTAACAAGATACAATAGCTGTACATTCGCACGAATCTGAAGTTCTTTGTTCAAGGAAAATTTTGGAGATAAATCTAAATTTTATAATATAACTTTGTATTCAATCGGTAAATATATTATACGTAGTTCAGAAAACAGTAAGGTATTTAAAAATTCTAACACAAGACAAGAGAAGTGGATAAATTATTTATTAATATCAAATGTACCCACAAATAATATGTTTATTTACATCAGTCATAAAGCATAATATGTATAATCACATGAATCGTTGAAAAATACACATTTAGCAACTGCATGTCCACAAATCTATCATCCGTAAGTTATAAAAATATAACTTATTTACAAAAGAAGGAGTATAACTCTTGTGTGTAAAATATAAATACAATCGTTAATGATTAATAAGTATTGTATGGTTCGTTTCCATACTCGTCGTACAGCACGTCCCAGAAATCCATTGCCTTCTGTTCTGGGTTAACCTTCGCCTCCAGGACCGTATCGATATTTAAGTAGTGCACGTCCGTGCCACCAGTTGCGTTTACAACGGGCCATGTAACATTTACGGTCTCGTCCATATGTGGTGTTGGATTCCTGCAAAACAGGGGTCCGTCAATTCATTATTCCAATTGGATAAATATTCAAGCAATGGGGGGCGGCTCACCACGAGTGAACGAATCAAATTACATTTCATCCCCTCATTATTCCCGATAAATTGTACCATTAATCCATCCGTATGTCTGTATGACATGTTTATGTGTGTTTTAATTTGAACAAAAACACGGTATAGTAACTATACATATATATATATACACTGTAACTTGCATTATAAAGCAATTTAAAAAAGCGGCTATTTAATACTACAGCCCGGCTTAATAATAACTATTCATTTTAATTTAAGCATAGCGCACAGTGTTCCTAGAAATTATAAAATATTCATTTATGTCGCTTATCACGTCCATATACATATTTATAATTCCTAGTATTGTGTCTGGTAAATTATGAAATGTTTCACAATCGACCATGTTGTCTGAAAAATTTAATAATAAATTATTCACTGTCACATAAATAATAATTTAGCTATTTTCAATTTAAAACAATATGATACTCCTTTTTTTGTAATTTGTATTGTTCAATATGCAATATGTTAAAATATATGAAAATATATTTTGCACTGAAATAAACAATATAAAATATTAATGAATGTTTTGATCCAAATATTTTCAGTATTTCCAACCGATTAACCGCATATATTCCAGTATTGAAACTATGTAACTTTTACATTGAAAAAAAGAACGTTCTCCATTGAATTTCGAAAAAGAATACAGATCATTTATTTTTACGATAGAAATAACTAAACAACGCTACACGTAGTAAAAGGTCGATTGTGGCGTCACTACGCGCTTGAGTGTTAACTTCCAGTACTACACACAGTTAAGGAGCGTTTCCGCGACTGTAGTCCAGAGAGTAACTTTTCGATCCTACACTTGCGGAACCATAGTCCCGCAAAGAAGCATGTCCGGGCACCGCTTGACGCGCACGTTCAAAGAAACTTTACACTTCCCACCAACCCCATGTCTCCTCAGCACATCTACACATACACAGACACACACAGGATCTCCCTCCTCCATTTGCGACTCTAAAGTTACTCCTTGATTTATTACACGTCACTGCGGAATAGACTTCATAATAAAGCTTACCCAGTTTTAGCGAAATTTGACCACAACTCAATCATCCTTGCCACAGTCAGTCGAGCAGCGGGCGTGGTCTGAACTGTCGTATTCGACAACCAAAGGAATTGTAATTCTTCAGCGTGCGACACTCCTGAAGATGAAGACACGGTAAATATCATTCACATTTACATAATTATTGTAAACATGAACAGAGAAATTCATCCGTAACTTTACAGAATTAAATTTACCTTCTGGTTGAAAACTATCATGCTGAACGCCTCCTGTAAAGGCAAACCGGTACAAATAGACATTCACGTACTGGGACTGCAGTTCAGCAGCCTTCACAGTGCCTCTCACGAATTCATCATCAGAGATATACTAGGAAAATTAAATACTGTATTATTCCGTACGTAAAATATGAACAAACATACAGATCTTTACTTTAGTCTACCCAGATACAAATCCCCAACAAAGAAGTTAAGTGAATTCTGTTTGTTGAAGAAAGTTTAGCACGAATTCTACACAATACACTGATACAACTTATCTACTAACAAGAAGAAGTAACATGCAAATGTTAACTAATGTGATAAAAAAGATGAACCAATTAAGAGAAACTATTCATTAAGTCAAAAGTGGACCAAAGACCAGATGAAGAGATATAGTAGAAAATTAAGTAAAGAGAATAAAAAAATAGACACAAAAGACCGTAATGTACGGAAGCATATGATAAAGGACACAATTATTCATTTAAGTTCTAGGGCAAGAGAATGAATGGACGAATATACGGCCTTTTCTACAGCGGGTGACCGCGTTACTTTATAGTTAGAGGTGCTATTAAAAATATTATTCACGGGAAAATGAGAATCTGTTCAAATTTATCTAAGCGGGAGGTCTTAATTTAACCAAGCACGCCATCATGTAATGAGAGTACTTTTTTCTTCAAGCAAATATGAATTTTGCATTCAATTTTAATAAATTAATGTTTAGAATCTAAATTAAAACCCAATATACTTCATATATGAATGATGTTGCCTTTTTTAATACATACGTTGACCAAATTTGCATTGGCCATAACAGGTCCGTTATTGAAATAGTATTTGCTGATCTTCTTTCCAGCTTGTTGATTGCCTCGAGGGGTGGCATTCATATCCAGCGGTGTTAACTGAGATGGGAACACATTGTACTGCTCCAGCAGCAAGATTCCGTACCAAGGTACTAAACATAAATATTTAGAACAATCTATTCTGTACATAATTATTGATATTTGTATAACATGTCGCTATAGACATTCGTTTGGACAATACTGGCATCAGTATACATGAAATATTGAAATTAATTTAGGAAATATAAACATACAATTGGCCGCTACCCTCGCCTCTAATGAATTGAAACCCAGCAACAATGGCACTCTGGAGAAATTTCCCGCGACCAGTGTCGAATAACAATAACCGGTGAGCACGGCTTCGCTCGATTCCTGTTCGATAACTGGAGCAAACGGTAACCCGTTCAAGGGGTCATACAGATCCTGGAACAATTAACAATATCGTTAATAAATTAACACACATTGTGTCATTATCATCACACGAGGAGGAGACTAACCAGTAATGCGGGCAGAGTAGTCGATGTTTGTAACGTTGTATAGTTAACTTTTTGTAAACCCAGTTTCAGTTTTGTAGAATTAACTGTCCAGACCCCATTGAGCAAACCAATTCTAAATGCCAGTTGTCGAGGACATTTCGCTTGTGACCAAGGAAGCAGCGAGGTTCCACTTTCACATATGGCCCTACGGAATAATCCTGAATGGAACAGAAAAAGATATCTCATTTACAACATAAGCCACAGCTTGTTCCAATACTGGTGAACTGATATTATTGTACAACAGTTAAATACAACATGTACGTTATTTTTATAAACAGGAATCTAGTTCTAGTTTTAATTATTGTTAACAATCGTACGTTATTCATTTCAATTAATAATAGATATTGATTTTTCAATTTTATACATACCATTTGCTAGTTTTGATAGTACGAGCAAATGTACTGAACCCGCACCTGCGCTCTCGCCCATTATTGTAACATTATTAGGATCACCGCCGAAATACCCAATATTAGCCTGCACCCATCGCAGGGCTAAAACTTGATCTTTCAAACCATAGTTTCCAGGAATAACAGTATCTTCAGTACTCAGAAAACCTGTAAATAAATACACACAGGTCGCATGTTATTCTTCATCACAGCTCAATTGTTCTAGTAGGACTTACCGAATATTCCAAGACGATAATTAAATGATACAATTATAACACCCTTATTAATAAATCGATCAGCACCATGCAGATCCAAATTGCCATTACCAAATATAAATCCGCCACCATGAATCCACACTATAACTGGTAGTTTAGGATGTGTGGCGTTTTGTGAAGGCAACTGTATTTGACAGAGAAAAATACGATTTAGTTTTACACATACAAGTTGAATATTATTGCCCATAACAAACCTGACTTGTATAGACGTTTATGAAAAGACAATCTTCAGAACCAATGACAGTACTGTTTATATTAGTAGTACATACACTTCCCTCCTTTGTTGCGTTTAAAATTCCCGTCCAGTTTTTAGCTGGTAAGGGAGCCTAAAGAATTCATTCATTCATTCAACATGATATCATGTTAAACTTTTTTGCTAAAGATTTTTGAATAAATATTAATAAAACAAGAACTAGTTATCCTTGTCATGTTAAACAATGTAATGTGTTGTTTGTCAATAAAACTACAATGTCAACAACAGTAAATGTGAATAATTGGTGTATATAAATAATGACAAATTGCCGTTGATTAGAACCTTGCACAATACGCAATATACATCTAATAATGAATATCACGCGTCGCATTTCTGCAATACTGTTGACGTTATGCGTGTAATTAAGAACTTTATATTAATTTAATAAAAATAATATTTCATTTTTAAATGAGAATATGATACGCCACTGAATTTGGCAAACATTATGTTCCAGATCGAGAATATTATAATTCCTATCTACCGAATACAGTCAGACAGGGCTTACAGTTCATATTCACAGGCACTCGTATGATTCTATAAAATATGTATTTTCATATGACGGTATCTTTATGAACTGAACGAATATTCATTATTTTATAGACTATCACATAAATGGCAATTGGAATCTTGAATTAATGTCATACATATTCATAGCAGTCGCAGACATTTGCCACAAATAATTCCTATCGAATAATAATTAATGACACGAGAAATTTAAGCGAATATTGACTGTCTTAGATTTTACTCTAAACGAATGTTCACCACTGTTTATGAAATGAATAAATGTCTGTCATACATTGAAACGAAGATTTCCAGTAGGAGGTTGCGCGTACGGGATTCCAAAGAAGCCGTAAAATGTCGTCTTCTCTGCAGTAACGGACTCCACCCCACGAATTTGTCCATTGTTAATCTCTATTATGACATTGTCTCCCTATACACCAGAGTGAATAAATTAAATTTAACGACATGTTAATGAGAACAAATGAGTATGCAAAATAGGCGAATAGGGTGGTTACAGGCGTGACGGGGGAGAAACTCAATTGACACTTCAATATCATTTGATGGTAATAAAACGTTTTATGAACGCCATATTCTTCAATCAAACGATGAGAATAGTCAACTATGTATTACTTTTGATTTACTACACACTTCATAAAAGCAACGGTGGAATTATGAAGATTACTCGGTAATTTCTATTTATATCAGATAAACCCAATGTTATTTCACAAAACAATATGTTCTAAATATAGCAGCAAGTATTTATTCTACAGTATCTTTAATAACGCATTAGTTAAATTAAACGGAACAGGAATGTAACAAGAAATGAAATTACACAAGATTAATTCCTCTTTTTAATTGGAAAAATCTGAAAGAAAATCTACGTTACAGAGATTTTTTGAATGTAAACGAGGAAAAAAGGAACGGAATAAATGAATTGATGTAATAAAGTACGTGCTCAAGGAAAGAAATTTTGGAATATAAACAGTGAAAGGAAACGCCAAGATGTATTCTATAAGATTGTAGATAGAGTAAGAGAAATATGGAAAAATACGTGTAAAATATGTGATGATAAAGTATTATTGTTAATAATTACCGAAGCAGCTGAAGTCAGGGTGACCAACTGAACCAACACAACACTAGCAATACTAATGCAGAACATGACGGTGTATACTCGTAGTTCTGTGCCTAAAATTTTACCATAAACCGTTTATATACTCTCTAGACATTAGACAAGAGCAGTTGAATTATGCGAACCAGCATATCATTTATTTTCTTTATCATCCAAAGAAAAACTGCAATTCATAATCATTATTTATACAATTGTTTATGTACTCAAGGTATTTTCAAAAAATAGTCGCGCAGAACCTCATTTAAATGAATGTGTCCCGAAAAACTTTCGTGTACTTAATCAATATTTATGTTTCTAATAATTAAACAAAATAATTACAATGATAATGTCTTGTGTGTTGGTGCTTGTAGGTCAGGATCGAATATATAAAAATTAATATGTCCACGCGAGAATTGTACATGCATATAAAACAGATTTATTCATGAGATTTCTATATATGTATATAATAAGAATTAAATACAAATTATCATTGACATATTTAGACCTAAGCACACTAAATATGAACTGATGGTGCCAATATATGATTTAGTGTTAATATATATATAAACCCTGCTGCCATGAATGAAATTATATAGCACTTCCTTTAGGCGCAACTTATATACAACGTGGAAAGGCATTATTCATATCTAGTTAAACTTTCGGTTAACATATAAAGATTAAACTGACATGGTAATAATAACAAAAAAATCCCTACTATCATCACTCTAAATATACACAAGTATCGGACGTCATGCAAATATGTAGTAAAATTAGTGACAGTATGTAATCGTATTGACACCAAGGTTTCAACTAACGACATCCAAAAGATATATCGATAATTGTTTTAGTTATTTGGATAAGAAATAGATATGGGGAATGAGTTAGGAGGCATATGTCTAACAATGTAGATATAGATTAGACCAAGTCCATTATGGGAGTAATATTTTTTGATCTTGTTACCAGCTGTATTGGCAGCTCAAAGACCGGCATTCATATGTATAGTATTTTTCCAGTGGTACAATTCTAAACCACGGCACTGAAATATGGTAATGGTCCAGTATTAATTAATTTAGTAAATATTCACATACAAGTACCCGTCTCCCTGGCCCCCCAATGAATTATATCCATGCAACATGGACACTCAGGAGAAATTTCCAGCACGTTGGATAACAATAACCGGTGACCACGGCTTCGCTCGATGCCGGTTCAATAACTGGAGCAAACGGTAAACCGATGCTGAAATATTTAACAATATCATCAACTAAACTCAAAGATATTGAAAACCAGTTAACAAATTTATGTCTGACTAACCTGCAATAATAGTAATACAGTTGATTACTGTAGTTGACATTTTATAAACCATGTTTCAATGTTTCAGAATTCATTGTCCAGATGGCATTTAGCAGACCAATGGTAAATACTAGTTGTCGGGGAGCTGAAGCCGGTCCTGCACTTCTGCCCATTATCGTAACATTATTAGGATCACCACCGAAACAACCGATATTATTCTACACCCAGCGCAGGGCTAGAATTTGATCTTTCAAACCATAGTTGCCAGGAATATTGCCATCCGAAGTACTAATAAATCCTACAAATATATAAAATTAGTACGTGTACAGATTTCGTATGTTATGTTTAATCTCAATTCGGTATCCGGTTGTATATGCTTACCGTTATATTGTTCTAATTCAGTAATATACAAATTAACATTGTTGCTCTATGTAATAAATTAATAATCTTTTTGATAGCATATTCCCGATGTACTGAAGCAGATAAACAGAAATACATTAGAAATATAATTGCAAATATATATTCTGTAATTGTATGGCGACAGGCAAATTAGTTAAAATACACAAAGAGATTAATTCTCATTTTTAATTGGAAAAATCTTGAGAATAGCTATGTTACAATAGGAACAAGAAAGGAAGAAGAATAAATAAATGGATATAATACAGTACGTGCTCGCAGAAGCAAAATTTAGAATATGGAGAACAAAAGAGAACGGAGAGATGAATAACGGAAGATTGTTAAGAAATATGTAAAATGTACGATTGTAGTACAGTGCAGCAATATGTATAAATAAAAACAAGTATTATTGTTACAATATTTACGGAGACGGTTGATATCATGAAGATCAACAGTAACACGTCGTTAGCAACAGTAAGTACATATGCATATAGATTAGTACCGCAAAAAATCTGCAAAACAGATTATGTACTACGCAGATTAAACAAGAATATCAATTATTGTTCCATATCATTTATACTGAAACAGACGTTAGCAAAAATATTACCTGGAAAATCTTTAACTGTCTTTAAAAAATTATAAAAAATGCTTGTTACAGTTTCAGTATATATATATATATGGTAAGATTAAAGAAAATATGTAAGATAATGGTTGTGATCCTAGTGATCATAGACTGTCAATGCATTAGAGATGTCTTTAATGAAATAATTCATTACGACCAAATAAACAGTTCAAAAGTAAAATTTATATTAAAGCAAAAATATTCGAGCAATGATAAAATTGTGTTCCAAGCGTAAAATATTAATCATTTCAAAAACGTCATTTCGCAAAAACCTCCGCATACGCACACAATTTGAAAAATGGTAAAATTATCAGCGACATGGACTGCTATGGACAAGAAGGTTCCAGAGAACGACATTAAAGACTAGTATCGATGGTAATAATGAGTGCTATTCTGATAAGAAATGGAAATACGGAATGAGTTATAACGATGATACAAATGCTAGTTGTACCGGTGATTAATAGTTAGCAGAGAGAGAGAGAGAGAGAGAGAGAGCGAACGAAAGAGAAGAGAAATAAAAGAGTGGACTATTAATAAAGAGCGGAGCGGGGGTGAAGAATAGTGGAAGAGATGACGTATCTCGCAAAGGTGGAAAGGGAAGTGTTAGCGGAAGGAAGAAACTCCACAGTTGAGCAATTAATTTTGCTACGCACGTGAAGTAAAGCTGTACGAAAATAGATTACAATAAATTTACGATTAACGTAAAAATTATCACGCTGACACTGTTTATTTATTACTAAATCTACTATCAATGAAATATGGCGGTGCCACTGTAAAAAAAATTATGTATATATATCGTTGTTTATAATAAACAGTATCGAAAACTATAACATATACTACATGATTCATGTTGACAAATTAATGTTTTTCTTTACGGAAACTAAAAAAACTAGGCTGTTGATT
>JAGJTL010000096.1:10744-24169 GCA_022063505.1 Calosoma granatense | reverse complement strand
ATAACATAATATTTATTTAAAAAGAAAACCTAAACAAAATACATTTACAAGATAGAAAACAAAAAAATAATTGTTTATTTTGTCGTTTCTCAGTTTAAGAATAAAATGTATATAAGGTACTTTATTAACTTTGTCAAAAATTGTAATAAATATGAAGAAACATAGTATGTATCTTATCACTATTACTAGATAATTTTTATGTTTTTTACTTCTATATGATAATGTGTAACAGAGATATATTACTCTAACGTATATGAGAAATAAATTATCCATTTTCTGTTACTTTCTAACCTATATTTCAAAGGTTTATTAGGCACTGTTGCTAAACCAAAATCCTTGCCTGAATATTTCATCGGACATATTATAGTATTGGTTTAATGTTTACATTTTATATATTCTAAATGGAAACTTTTTGAAACGGGCTATTATAAATGCAGATATAATCCAATAAATTAAATAAATATGCTTTCTCTTACGTATTTTTTATTTCTCTGTAAACCCGTGTGTTCTGCCTCTCTAATGTTTATTAATTATTCTCGTTTAATATATTTTTAAGCTGACTGATTTGTATGTATTAAAAAAATATGAATTGGAATTAAAGTACGAGGGGATGTAATGTAACGAATAGTTAGGTATCATAATGGCCACATGATGCTTATGTGGGCGCTGGTGTAGCGTCCGTGTTGGAAGTTTTAATTGTATTAATTAACGTTAACCACCTACTCAGACATTTAGATAGTCAAATTACATTTACAGCAGGTAAAATGTTCATTTATCCAACAAGTCATATACAGACGAAAAACTCACGTTGCATATTTTAATGTACATGTCTTTTTATTTGAAATTCACATTGAAATGAATGATACTATATTAATGATAATTTTTTAACTAAAACTCCACAAGTAATACATCTATGATGCGAACAAACGTTACATCATATGGTGTAAAATATTTTTGGTAAATTCAGTATATATATATCGTTGATTTCGATAAAGTGATTGAAAGTAGACATATTTCTAGAGTTCAATTTCTATTTATCCCGACATAAAATTGATTAAATTCCGGACATGTGGTAAATCCCACTCAGACAGTTTCCGGTTTTCAGAAAAAGAGTGGACATTTCCGGAACAGCCCGGATATCTGGTAAGTCTACAAATGTGAACGTTAGAAAAACGGCAAACGATCAGAGTGTGCGACGAACCAACCAAGATATGTAATACCTCTATATATATATATATAATATATCTGTCATTCCTGCAGATACTGAATAAAAAATATACACACTGAACGAAACACTTTAAACTTCTTCACGAACAGTGAGTTCATCTAAGATATTCTTAGAACTAAACCGAAACGAAATTACTAGCGTTTATTTACAATATATTTTATGACATTTCTGTAGAGCATAGATCTTTCACATGTAACTAATATATTACTGTTTATGGTACGAGAAAAAATGTAATAAGTTTGGTAACCCCTGATTTACGCGACACGTGTTGAGTTACACGCTGGAAAATTTTGGAACAATTTATTGAAGCATGTCAGTTTCAATGTGCCGTAAACAAATTTAATGGATATTCTAGGAAAATATCATGGCTTAAAATGTAAAAATATTACCCCCCAAAATGTATTACATCTGCCCGCGTATGTAACACACGGTATAATATAACATGTTACCGCTAAGCGTGCATATGAGTCATAGTGGTCAGGAAATATGTTTGCAAAGGAACGTTAGAAAATTGAATGTAAAATTCAAAAATCACCATCTACCTACAATATGCCAGGGATAATGAACATACATACTTGAATTATTTTCAATCAATAATATATTTCGTATCAGGGTGTTTACATGTTTTACATTATATGAAAAGGTTCTTCCCGCAGGTTTCTATAAATTTGTGATGTCAGCAGACTAGTCTAAACAGTTCCCATATAAATAAACAGAACATGTTCTGCAAACATTATATTGTATGTATGTGTATGGGTGTGAGTGTTGTGTGTTTCTCTCTATATAAACTGTAACTTGTAAGCAATATAAGAACAACATACAAGATACAGACATACTTGCACTAGCTTTGAGTCTCTAATCTTGCCATACATATATCGTACATATGTAAGAATATGTATGTGTTTACAATATGTATATCTCTGCTGCTGCTGCTGCTGCTGCTGCTGTGTTCCACCGCTGATACATTTCGTCATAACTTGACAATTAATTATATTTTGAAAACATTCGTAAACATCAAATATACATCAACTTGAAAACACAAAAGAGGAAGCCTTAACTGATTATAACATAGTTCGGTAGTCAATATGCGTTCAATATTTACGTAGTTATTAACTTTCGGTTACAAAAATACTCGAATTTCAATAATTCTTCACACTACCTCTACTTATATTCTTTAGCATACAGTGCCATGTAACCCAGGAACAAACAAGTAGCCTCGTAGAATAGATTATCTATTATTACAGCAAGTCACATACTATACATACAACTCTTCATTCAATATGTACCTCTCTTTAGCAAGTATTTAAATTTGCCTTACACTACGAAGCTACATGTTTGCCCGTTGTACATAACAGACACTATACGACAGGTATAATATTTTGGATTTCTTTAATTTACTTTTAATTGAAGTAATTTAGTCACCCTTCATTTCATCACAGACTACAAATATAGCTTGTCTCTATAAATACATTGATTTGTTTTCTCATTTGTAAATTGTTGGAAATCGATGCTAATTTGTAGTGTTTATATATATATTAATATATTAATATATGTATGTATATAATAGTAACGAGTATTTACTAAATTTATGGGTATTATGTATTTATGAATGGAGGAGGTTTAGTTTTCAATGTATTTATGTATGTATGTATGCAAGCACAGTTGTGCCATATGTGTAAATGTCATGTAATGTAATATGTATTATTTACAATGGAAAACAAAATGTGCTTCGTAGGGAGATAATATAAACATGCATAAGTATGTATTATACTTTGTAATCAAAGGCGGATTCAAGAATTTCCCATGGCCCTCGAATATTAAACAATTTGGGCACCATTTGTTATATACTGCATTAATTAATAGTAGGTATAAATGTATTATATTGTACATGTATATATATTATTTATCGAGGCCACGGTATCTCCGTAATTTATTCCTTAATCCGCCACTGTGTTGTGAATTATTTAATTAGACTAAGATTTCTAACACTGGACTAAAATAAACAGCACTGCTTCTAGAAGCGTCACGCAATGGCAAACATATCTTAATTAATTAACTAACATGATAATACAATCATTTCACGCAATTACGATCTTTCAAAAGATCCACTGGTTTCATTGTTTTCTCTTGGGGTAATTAGGTGTCATGTGTCGAGAAGAAAATATCTCAAAGCGTCTAAATACCAATAGTACATGGTTAGATCTAGTGGGGTTCCCGAGATCTAGGCCTGCCAATAAAGCACAGTTCAACTTAAGCAAATCAGTAACTCAAAACAATAATATTTTAAGATCTAACAATTACAACAGCTAATAGCTATTAGGCTCTAATTTACTATAAATAATTATAGGGAGTGGAGATCTATAGGAATTAGTCGCTTTGAGATAAATCTTCACAATACATTTGTAGTTACAAACATCAATATGTAACTTGATACAGAATAATTATTTCAATCAAAATTATATTTTGATCTGTCTTTCAAAAATAGTATAAAGTAATGAGTTCTGTGAATGTAAGAATTCGATGTCCGATCATAATTTTCATTGTAGTATTACACCTATTTCAGAACTCTAGCATTATCAATATTTCACTCAGTGACTGTTTTATCTCCTCGCAACGTACAACATATTTATGAAGATATATTATTTACAGATAAATTCCAGTATGCATATCTTAAACCAATGTGTTCATTGATAGACTGATATTGATGAACTGTTATCCATAGATTATATTATCATGGATCGTACATCATTGCCAGCCATGAATCATACAGATAACGTCTTAACGCATTTCCGATTCTGAATCTAATATCAGACATATTTATGTATCAGTTGATTAGTTTGAATGTGCCAAAGACAGATTAGAAATAAAATAAAATATAAAAGCAGCATAATATTCGAAATCAAATGTTATACTATAGCGTACAGAACAGTAAATGTGAACTGCAATATTGATTGTTTTAAATGCAATTGAAATGTAAATTTTTAATGTAAAGTTTACCAATAAAATACAGCCCGCAAATTGTCGATTCAATAGTATTTAATTGCAATTTAAATGGCAACTATGCAAAGGTGAATTAATCAATTATGTATTCGATAAATTATAAATGAGTAAAATGGTTATACAGTGATACATAAACATGTCGCATACTCATAATTCATGAAATTATAATCGTATATAGACTTCTTCTGTCATTCACATGTAACAGATTTCTGTATAGCACAGTCATTGATAGTAATAGTAATTACTAAACATCTAGTCATTAACAAACATGTCTTCAATACACTGGCTCCACTTACAACCCTGAATATAAAAATAAATTATTGAAATCGACAAGAGCCAATCATCGAGAGAAAAGTTAACAGTTAATTCATATTTTCATCTCAACAATACGTCATCATCATCATCCATATCGTTAACTCTGCATAAAAATGAGGTATCTCTTTTTTTAAAAATATATTATATTAAAAAACATACTCTTCATATCAATTATTCACATAGTACAACCAAAAAAATAATAATAATAATAAAAATCATAAAAGAAAATAAATAAGGTTAATATACAAAAAAAACCGTACACTGTACGGTGCATCTAATGCTGTCGTATCTGATTTCATCAGCGTTTTACATACAAATATGTGGAATGTGTAATGTAAAAATAATAATAATAATAATAGTGAATATTAAAAGTGCAACAAGCTTGCTTATTACTAAAATGCTCAACAGTATACGCGCGAAACTATAATAACTACGTATAATAATAATCATTTATGTATAGTCCGTCACACAATCCTTGGCATCAGTGAATATCTTCGTACAGAGTCGAGTCTACCAATTTTGACAGATAAGATTTTATGTAATTTATTGTACGGTATATTTTGAAATGTTCCTATTATTATCCAAGACTTATAAACTAGCAATGACGCAGGCGGAGAGATACAATAATGTGAAAAGATGTCCTTGAACCGTCAAGATTGGTATGCAAGGCTATATGTGTCAATATCGTTATTCACAGATGCCAAGAACAGTCAAGACAAGATCTACGTAAGACGTAACAGTTACTAGGCAAAAATGTTTAGAACAGTGAGATTCTTTCTTACAACTAACTTAACGCCTATGTTCATTACTTAAACAACTAATGAGTGTTAGTTTAGCTACTACATGTAGATGATGAATGCAGTGGGATACAACAACACGTGCCTTGAGAATAGAACATATTCCATTTTATATAATGAAATTAACAATGTTCATACAACTATTAAGAGTTAGAATGATAATAATGCTTAAATATTTCCTAAGTGAAACACGTTTTACACTGTAATGAAGAACTCGAATGTTCGCTATGATTCTGTACATTTGAATGTATTCTACGTAGAATAAAATGGAATATCCATTTCTCAAGCACCGTTACATGTAAAAATACTATTTACGTATTTATTATTGCAGAAAGTGAAATAATATTGCAAAAATGAACTTCATACTTGTAAAGCGAATAAAATATTCGAAAAACAAACAAGGACAGTCACAGATAAAAGTGCGTTTGGTTCATAAAACAGAACGATATACTTCTATATAAATATAGTAAAAAAAAAAATATGTTTGAAGACGGATATATCCAATGATTCTACTAAATACTTACTACAAATCCAATATTCGCCAGAAAAATTTGTAAAATGATAATTATTTCCGTGTGTTTTGTTTTTGAGAGAACCGACTATTGGACTATATATATAATATTATATTTATGAAAATACCAAATTACGTAAGGTATACACATGTCTGAGATGTCCTATAATTATTAGCTTAGTACTAAATATCACGAATATTATTTACTACTCAAAGAAGTAAATATTTTTATCTTTTTTTGTTTGTTTGTAGTTGTTTCTTTTTTTGTAAAATTTTAGCACAAATTTTCAAACAACCTGATCAATGTCACCAATTAATACTGCGTAAAATATTTATAAAATTGTACTTTTAAAGCGCTGGATTCAATAACTTGTCTGTGGTTTAATGTACTTAGCAATTAATAATCTATTATTCAAATCTACAACGTGCCAAATATTCCTATACCAATTATACACAATATACACAACAATACATTCTACACATGTATTTATTTTATTCCGTGTTCATAGTTATACTAGTGCAAATTATCCAATACACTAAATTGGCACATTGCTTATGATTAATTAATTTTCTTACTGATTGTTTTTAGTTTTGCATTTTTATCCATAATAAGTGATAGTTATTGTGTTAAGTATTAAGTACTTTACTCATTCTTTTCGCTTGCTTTGTGTAAGTACATGAAACCACTATTAAATAAAACGTAATGCTCAAAAGCCAGCGTTATCAAAAAGACCATACTTTAAAAAAATACTAAAAATTCTAGCGGGCAAGTCAACATATTCATCAATATAACAACTTATGTTCCAGTGGGACCAGCCCAGCGGAACATAAACACTGGATCTTCCATAGCTTGTAATCAAGAGTTTCAGTTCGCTGTTAGATTGTACGATTGTTCAGAACAGTGACTTAAACTAGTGTGGTCTACAACAATCTTTCAATGCCACTTTCCTTAGAATCTTCCCGATCTAATCTCGTAGACCACTAGTTTAAATCACCTACAAGAACTGAGAGATTCGTAAATGAATAAAAGTTGAAACATACGAGACAGAGGACGCACATAAACAGTCTCCAACTTACTCTCTACGCGTGCGCTTCGGCCTCAAACCCGCACAATCTGAATCGCCGCGACCTTTCTTACCGACTTGGACTTGTGACTGTGCTGTAAGCTGCAATGATATCGCATGCGTATTTAACTTTTCCGCAAGCAACAAATCTTTTAACCCTCGCATTTTTTGACTCCGTAAAACAATCGTAGGTCGCGTACTATCTTCTTCTGGCAATTTCTCAGGTTTCTGTTCTTTAACAGCCGTTTGTTTCTTTTCCACTTTCTCTGTTTTGATTTCTTTTATCGGTGTTTGTTTTGACGTACCCGGATGAATACCGTTACCGTTTTTCACTTCTACCGGTTCACCACCAACAAATGGTGAGCCACCACCTTGGAGTAAATATTCCGGATTCAATATTTTCTCCGAACAAGCTGCCGTCAAAGCAACAATGCTCGGATGTAAATTCGACGTTAATTGGTCGCCATTTTTCGTTTCAATTACTTTCGATTCGATTACTTTGATCAGTTCTTTGTCGTCAGAGTTCTCGTCTTTTGATACGCAGTAATTATTGTTGTTGTTCAAGAATTTGTTGCCATTTGTTTCTGTGTGCAGTGTTTCTTCTGTTTTTGTTGATCGACTTTCGGTTGGCAAATCTTCGCTGACTATTATTACTTGGGCACGAACTTCAGAGTCGAATTTCGATATTGTATTTACTAGTGGCTTGGCCCAGCCTATATGTAATACAGGAGTGGCACTGCCCTCCTCCCACTGACAGATGCCGTCATAGAATCTGAGCAAGTGTGCAAAACAAAATGGATCTTTGAGTATTGAGCGTGCACTGTGGCCAGAGCTCTCGACTTTTATTATATGAGGTATGAGTTCGTTAGCGATTTCTAAAAATTCTTTGTATATTTCTTCATCATCACGAGAATAATTGTACCTGGGATAAAGATGCATGGAAATTGATTCACAACACTGTGGATAATATTTGAAATATTGTGTACTTACTGTCGTATAACATCACTGGCATTTGCCCAACTCCCAAATGCCTCTTTGTACATTTTGTTGCGATAAAAGTAACCGCCTTGATACGTGTAAGGGTACACGTGCTGATTGTAATAATGTGTGCGAGCTGACAATATAGCTTCTTGGAACAGTGTAGCACAGGGCGGCCTACAAACAGACATAGCATCAGTAAATACACACACACAGTAGTAACACGTTTGAGGTTAGACACTGTACCTGCCAGGGGTAGCCGCTATTTCTTCTAAATCTCCCAAATTACCGATAGCCATTGGATACCTAGTCAAATGTCCTAAATCATACAACAACCACAGCAACTCTTGCTGTAACAAAGCCACTTCGTACGCGTCATTCGTAGCATTTAACGAGGGATTAATGGCTGAAACTAAGGCAGCCACTTCCATGGCTCGTGTACACACAACAGGCTTGTTATTCACGTACAACCAAGACCGTGCACATATCCCAGGACCAATAGGTTGTCCCCGCTTATCCTCATTACCTTTGCCATGCCACGTAACTTCAGCTGTGTCTGTACCATGCTCACCAAACACAACCCACGCATGGTCCTCGGACAATGCAAGATGCACATCGGACAATCCTAACACTTGACAGCCAGCAACCACAGCAAACGCAACTCCGAAACAATCCAACTTGTTACCTGTCAAATGAAATGTGTTTTCGCTTGACACTGCGGGAATGCTTTTTGGTAAAATTACTGAACGTACCTGTCAGATAACTGTATAAACTTTGCAGATGTGCACGATCTTTATAGTAACTGCGGGTCAACGAATTCCAAACAACATCTGACACTTTCTTAACCAATTCTCTGGTCGCGTATTTACCATCGTATTGGTGTAAATCCACCGCACCCTTGATTAAACTGTGAAATTTGGCGTACAGTGCTTCGGCCGTATTTAATTCGAGTGCTGGTAGACTCGACGGCTCCAACGGTTCGTACAAACGCAGATTGGCATTCGGCCGGTTACATGTCAAAGAATTCTCGACAGCACCTACGATTATGGACAAGAGTGCAAGATCTGGTTCTGAATGACTCTCCAGTTGATTCTTGAATATTTGTACTACAGACGCGACGTTTTTTATTGGAAATAACGCGCGGTCGACGTCTCGAAAACCCGCCATGTCGTTGGACTCATGAAAATCGTACTGTGGGGAATTTCACGTTGTCAGGTTTGTTGTTTTGGTGACTTGTTAGCCAGTGCGTCATATGCGGCGTTTTAATATTGACCAATTAGTACGTCACATATAATCAATCTTGTAATTATTTCAACACTGAACATCAACACTCTACGTTATAAAGTAATTTCTATAATTTTAAAATACTACAATCAAATTTTAACCATATAGGGTATGAGTTTAGTAATTTTTTTATTTTGCAGTTGGGATTTTCATTTTCTAAAAGTTTGTTGTTCATTATTATTGGTATTTTTATTGCGTCACACTTTGTTGATTTATTTGACAAGTATCCAAATACCAATTCAGTGTACTAAGTATAGTACAGAGCAGCATTTCTACAAAGCAGACAAAATTACTATGACATTAAAGTAAAATATTCTGTCCAAATTAATCATATATATACAGTTAAAATGTGTATTGATTTACATTTTAATAAAAATAATTTTACTTAAATAAATGAGAAATAAAAGTAACCATTTGAAAAATATATTTTATTTTAAAAAACATACAGTATCGTTTATAATATTTATTAATACATAATAGTACGTCAAGATATTCAAATCCACAATAATAATAAATAAATCTTAGAGTAAGTCAATCTCTAAAGTAAAATGTATTGAACCTGAAAAATCAATTGCAATAAAATTCATTATATACTTCGCTAATTTTATTTAACCGACAAAAGAAGGACTAGGGGTGTTTACAGATCCCCAGAACAGAACTGTCTTCGTTTGTTCGTGATGAATGAAGAAGAAGAATGGAACATCAGCTTTGACGATTATTCTACTTCCGTCTCTGGTTAGACCAACTGCAGTTGCTGCTGCAGCTTCGGTACCCTTCTCATTCACATCTACAAACACTTTGTGCAACACTTGATCCGCATATAGTCCTGGGTTCATGTGCTGCCCGTTGCTGTTCAGCATATGTCGTACTTGATCCAAAGAATTATCATACTTCGTAATACCTATAGCCTTAGCAGCAGTTTGACGTTTCTTTCTCATCGGTTTTGTTAGGTTAGCTTTGTCCATCATATCGTTTCCTTTGCCTATTCTAGTAAACACAAACGGTTCATCGTCATACGTAGGTTCACTCGCTTGTGTATTATAGTTATAAATTGGTTCATATCCATTCCTAGCACCATTCGGATTATATCCAGGCGATAGTAAACTTAGGTCTGCTTCTCTTGGATCAAACAGTGATTTGACACCGAGATTTTCTAGCACACTCTTCAGCTGTATTGTCGAAGTGAGTGTCATTTTCGGTAAAGCTACAATGGCTCGAGTTTTTCTAGTATTACCTACAAGACGTTTTATTTCGGTAGCTGTTAGTCGGTTCTCCAAATCACGCAGTCTCTGTGGGTTTGAATTATGTGGTATCACTAAATAAAACGTGACTGTTTTTCCTTTGTACGGCAAACCAATTATTTGACAGTTGAGGTTAGTATCATTTAAGTAAGGATATTCGCCACCATTTGCCATTAAATTGATCTTCATATTGGTTGGTTGATCCTTGCCATTCGGATAAAATGGATGCCTTTGTAAGAAAATCAAGTTAAAATATGCCATGAGCAGAAAATAAATCTATGTATAAACTTACAATTTCGTTGTGAGCGAATCAAATGGATTTTCCCAATTACTTTTAAAGTACAAGGAACTCACAATAATTGCTCTTGTGTCAGCTGGTGGATCCATTTGAATTAGATTTTGAATTTTGCCCAAAGTTTTCTCAGCAACCCAATTGTTTATTGTGTTTCTCGCTTGAGCAGGATTGCCACGAAAGTCAAGATTCCTAACTTCACTTCTGTACACCGCCATGCTAGTACTGCGGTACTGCTCACGTACTGGAAAATCATTTTGTACAAAAATGGCGTTGGCAAATTTAATCAGTTGTGTATCATGCGGCGGGGAGTTCTCTATTTTGCCCAACAATTTACCGTACTCTTCATGAACTGGAATAGATTGGTTGGCTATGTTCAGACCATAAGCCAAGCCAAGTAAATTAGATAATTCATCGAATGTTTTGCCGTTTGCGCCTAGCAAGACCAAGGCCAGTGCAGCTGAAAGTAATAAAGACATTTAATGACATAGCATCCACTTGGTAATTACTACAACTTACAGGCTATATTTATTGGTGAATACACAAGATAGTCTGCAGCAGTGTTCACATTGCTGAACGCTTGTGTTCTGTCAATGGCTAAACATAAATTCGTCACGCCCTGGGCTATGATATCTTCTACATAGTTATTGTAACTGTTGGCAGGACTGTAATCCTTCGATGTCTGCTGCATTTGTTGTGGGGCAGACTGTGATTGCAAAGGTGCAAAGTTGATTGTTGTAGCCTGATCATCGTCAGGGAATAAAATATCGCCTTGTGTGCAATATGCAACGGATAATGTGAACAGTAATATATAATACATGGTATCTGTAAAAAAATAATAATCTACATTTATTCATTACATTATCAGATACGCTAATAAAGAGTTAATTATTCTATTACACATTTACCAAATCAAAAAAATAATAAATACGCCCCCTATAAATATATTTTTCAACGCCGCCACTGTTTAATGTTCAATAAAAAACCAACTAATCAGTTGTAGCTCATTTACAATGCAAATTGTTTGCCGTGTTTAAGCATAATTGTTTTTTTGACCTCCCATATGACAACAAATAATAAAAAACTTGTAAACCAACATAATTTTAAATATAAAACGTCAGAAACTAATATTGATATTAAATATAAATACTTTTTAGCGGACACCTTTTCGTAAATCAACATAGGCAAGGTTTTAAATATTATTTATAGCCAATCACTGTGACTATTGCAAAACAATCGAATAAAAACTATACGAAACTAAGGTCATGGACGAGTTTTTATTGAAAAATTATTTAAAATCACATTACAGCATTTAGAAACGAGTGAAAAAAAAAACGAACAACTTCAATAAAAAAACACCATGACAAATGTATTCAATTTAAATATTAAAAATTCCCAATGCCAACTGAAAACAATGAGAAACAGTCATTTAAATACACAGTTTGTAGAACAAATGATTGAGTATTGTTTCACGGCGTTGTCATGGCAACGTAAGGACAGCACATTTCCGAGTGTATATAAATTAACTGAAGCATAAAGAATAATGTTATCGGAATATTTTGCATATATGTATTATTCAAATTAGTGTCATTTTGTATAAACAATTGTATGGAAATTCAGGAAAAACAGATCCATCGATGTGGACAATAACGAAGAGTATTAGTTAATCATTTGTTCAAATATAGAAATTCATAAAATACTTGGCAATATAAGTATTATTTTAAAAGTTTTGTATGCAGTATTTCGTTCGTGATTTGATACAAAAATATGATCCTGTTGCACATTATTTAATATGACTAATTTGTTTTTACAATGGTATGTACAGTCTGTAAAATATTATCTAATTATATTTCCTGTAAATAAAGTATATAAAATTATACATCTACGTTGAACAGGAACGATACGTAATGTATTATTTTCCCGTTTAATTTAAGTATTATTATTTCTGCTTATTCGTATTTCAATATTTACGAAATTATAAATTACTACATTAAGTATTAATAAAAATATAATTGAATCGAAAAATATTGTTTAAAACTTTGGAAATAACTACAACAATATTGTCGCAACTAATAATATGTGATATGTGTGTACAACATATAATATCAAAATCAAGGATTCTGGAAAAACCCAAAACAATAATCAAATATTAAGATTTACATAAAGGACATTCAACACAGACTCAAAGACACAAGAATGTGTTTTATATTGTATAATAAAAAACTAACAGTCCTTCACATTCAGAAATGAAATATAATTTGTTGTAGATATTGATCTAGTATGACCTAAATTTAGAACAGAAAATAATATCACATTGAAAGTACTTTTATAAACTAGAAAACATACATTATATCAATGTCACATATGTCAATTTTCATAAGAGTCCAAGTTGATTGACGTACTGGAATTATATACTTCATAATTAGTACAATTGAATCATATGTTTCAAGAAAAAAACTAACTGTCTATTCAATAAATCACATTAAATCGGATCAGCAAATTATGTATGCGGAAAATTATGCGTGTAACTCGAATAAAAAAAAACTGCATACGAACTGTTAATGATTGTTCGTTGTTAGTGTAACGGTTTTTTGCAATTCAATTTAAATATAATAAAAAGTATGTGGTATGCAACTGTTTGTTGCGTACAAATTTCAATGTCAGTGATTTTATTTTTTTGCTAGCCCATTATTAATTAAATAATATATATATATA
>JAGJTL010000093.1:727645-739433 GCA_022063505.1 Calosoma granatense | reverse complement strand
ATTTAGACAAAAATATTAAATAAAGAAACTATTATTTGTACGCTATAATTTATTTGAATTTGCTAAATTTTGAAAATACATAGAATCAGGGACCCGGAACTGAACCCGAACCTGAACTGTAACCCGAAAAAACCTTTATTTTCTTCTAACCTTAACCTGAACCGAAACCTAAAAAATACAGGTTTTTGAACCTATATATTTTATATGCTCTGAACCTAAACCTGAATCCGAACCGAAATATATTTCTTGAACCCTAACCGAACCTGCACTACAAATAAATATTGTTCCGGGTCCCTGCATAGAATAATGTAGGTAAATATATTCGTTATCAAATACAATAATAATAGAACATGTATACAATAAGTATACTTTTTTGAATGTATTTTGTTCTTCTACAGATAGCAAAAAAACATTTTTATAACAATGATATATCCATTTTACGTATTTACCAACATATTAATTTAATGATTAGTTGCTTCTTGGATATGATATAGGTGACGGGTGATTAAATGATTTTTTAAATTGATAATTACTAATTCACCAATACTCTCTGATTTTTGTCCATTTTATAATGTAGTAAAACTTACTTTTTACTGAAACTTGTTTAGCTATTAGAACATTGATATGGTTTGTTACCAGTTTGTAACCGCATATGACGCACCAAAGATGATTTATGACTAAAACATTTTTTACATCTAGAACATGTATACGGTTTCTCACCAGTATGTGTCCGCATATGTCTTACTAAATGCGTTCGTTGATTGAAACATTTTTTACATCTAGAACATGTATACGGTTTCTCACCAGTATGTTAATATTTGTGTAAAAATATATTTATTACGATGTCGTGTGTAACAGAATAATTTTTTTCTGATATAATTGAACCTTCGGACAGGTATGTGTGTGAGTTAAATTAGTATATTCAGCCTATGGAAAGTATAGTGATATTTGTATCGATGTTTTAGGTATGAATTCTTTGACATTTGTGAATTGTATGGTTATAGTATACATCTGAATTTATAGAGTATGCAGAAGTACGAATTAATTACAGAAGCAAGAAAATTATTTATATATGTATGTATTTATTTTCTATCCCAGTGACATAATATAGGTGGTCTTACGCATTTTTGTTCACTGATCGATTGTTAGGCAAATATGCGTAATTTCTACAGTAGCGCTGGCCGGATAGCAATTTGATATGTAAATGACAAGTTTAACCATATCTATAGTTAAATACTGGTCAAAATTAATGTACATAAATGTATTACATATTGAAAATATGTAATACAAATGCATTACAACACATGAAATAAAAAATAATTTACAGTACATAATGAAAATGAAAGAATTTGACAGTACAGTAGATAAGGAAGTTGAGACTTGTCGCTGAGTCGGGCATTCCGGGAAGCGGCCGGTTAAACCGAGGTCGGTTAAGAGAGATTCTAATATATATGTATCCCAGTGTGCATTCATTGTGTATTGATACTGTGTATGGGTACCTAAACTGCAGTTTAACCATGAATTTATTTATTATTGTGTTTATTTGTTCAAACTGTACTGTGATGATCCCAACGGATTAGAAGTTCTTTTAATTATTTACAATTATAGAATTTAAAGGATTATCTTCGCAGAATTTAAGAAGAAAAACCCAATTAATTTGCTCGGGGATTGGCCAGAACATAAGTAGCGTCAGTATATATGGGATTCCACTTTCAGAAATGAAGATAGTCAAAATCAAAATATCAAGAAGGCTAGTACAGGGTTCATGTATTCAGAATGACTACTAAAAGCAATTATTTAGTGCAGTTGGACCGTGAACATCCAGAAGTTGCTAACCGGTACCGAAATAAAATACAAATCATATGTAATGTAGATCCTTTTGCATTGAAGAAAGAAAATTTGAATTTTGGTATAGATAGTGCACCTCCAGTATCAAGTATTGACATAGTGTCGTACTCGGTATAAACTCACAGTTTTTTATATTTCAAAACAAATGAAGGCATTTAAAACTTTAAATACTTATAAATATCTTGAAGCAGGATTCGTCGAGATTGATTGCGTCAAAATTAATGATCTTGTCGTGATGATGGGTAAGATATGTCAATAATTTTCTGTTAATTTAATGAAAAATATGTGATACTAAAATTAATATGTGTATATGACTTTAGGTAAACAATTCGCAATGAGCAAGCGAAAAGCCTGTCGATACGTGGGTTATTACTGAAAGTGGCGGTAGTGTCCGTACAGCTCACTGTACTTGCATGGCAGGAAATAGTGAAGTGTGCAGTCATGTTGGGGCCATCTTTTGTAGTGCAGAATATGCAACAAAACTCAGAGAGAATGCTTCGTGCACAGATATGAAGGCTGCTTGGCCTGTACACGTTCATGTATATTATACCTGCAATATTTAATATTTTTAGCGAAGAATATGTATCCAAAGATTATGAGGAGTTACGTAGCATAGCAGATAGTTGAATAATTCATATGACAAGTAATGATTTCAAATTAATTGAAAAAATAACGAGAAGTCAAAGCCGTTCTGAAGATTGGGTACATACATACAAGGATCTGGCAGAATAACTGCGTCAAAATCCAAAAGTGTGTGTGTTAGCAGTACAAATAAACCATCGCTATCATTAATTAAATCAATCTGCTATCCTAAAAGAGTTACTTTTAACACGAAAGCAACGCGATGGGGTATCATGCACGAGGATGTTACTGTAAAAAAATACCTAAATGTAATGGAATCCAATCATATTTCTGTGCAAATAGAAAACATAGGATTTATAATAAATGAATTATATCCATCTATTGGTGCGTCGCCAGATCGGCTTCTATGTTGCCAATGTTGCAATTTAGCATGTGTGGAAATTAATTGTCCACATTTATTACATACAAATAATATAACTATAAAAGACTTCGCAAATATGAAGAGAAATAAACAATGAACAAATTCAGTTCGATAGGAAACATGCGTATTATTTTCAGGTACAACTGCAAATGCTAGCAACACAAACAATGTATGTATTTTGATTTTGTTGTATAGTCGCCAGGTGAGATGTATATTGAAAGAATAATGAAAGATAGAGTTTCTGAGCAAATACTTGGAGGTAGCATTAAATTTTCACAAAACAGTGATTCTTCCCCGGTTATTAACAAACTAACAAAAAAATTTATTTTTTAGTAATGTTATCTCTATCATTGTAAAACTTAGTATTGTATACTGTAAATATTGTTTATTTGATATTATTATAATGTGAATATAATTTGTATAAGAAACAATATGTACACAATAATTATATTACATAAAAAATAAAATGCAGCAATAAAAATATTAATTGCAAACAAATGAGTTTAATTTCATAAAGGAACTATTGGTGCACAGAAATTTATTAATACCCAGCATATATACGCAATTTTATCTAGTGTTACTTTTACTGTCTACAATGTTTTTAATCACAGTTATTGGAATGGGTCCTTGTAACATTTTAAATTTCGTTTTAATATAGCCAATCACCTATTCAACATGTATCCTTCATTGGCTATATGACGGGTTTCTTCGATTTCTAACGGATGTAATTGATTTTTACCTTTTGTGAACGAGGGTATAATTAATTTAGCTTGTAAAAGGAATCTTTGATTAAAAAAACCGTATCAGCTAATATTATGTTATTCGGACTGATACTTAAAAAATTAAAATACTGTACAATTTGCTTGTCCGATATTCTCCCACCCCATACATTAAATATATAACTTACCGTGTCTTGTGGCGTTATTTCAATTAAAAATTTAATAGTGGCATGGTGTTTATAATTTGACCAACATTGTTGCTGAGTCAATTAATTGGGTGGTTTTTGGATAAAAATTTGAAAACAATCAATAATTACTGTAGTTTTATCCTGAATGGCCTCTTTAAAACAGGATGGTATGTTTTCTTACCGAACCCCAGGATCCGACCAGATAATTAAATCTTTAAATCTACAGTACAAAATAACAACTGTAACATTTAAACAAGTGGAGACCATAGCAAGAGTGATGCTGAATCGGTAGGCTAAATCTTTAAAATCTAAATTTAATCGTAATTTCATTAATGTTAATAATAAATAATTAAAAGGATCCAATACATTATCATGGCGACGTGGAAAAATCTTCGGTACAGTGCAGAATAATCATTAGAAATTTGAAATTAAGTTTTTTCATCATTATTTTCAAATGATTCTTTGGTCAATGAAATTACATTCAATTTAGCAGTTAAATTATATATTTTATCGTTTGCAAAACTCATATCATTAAACTGATTAATTACTTCGTCCATTTTAACATCAGTCTGCCCATGAACACCTTTTTCCGAGGTTTCTTGACTTCTTGCTTAAAGCTAGCTTCCACTGGTACCTAATTGCTATTAATGAAAATGTATTAGTACAAATCAATTAAAACTAAATATGTCCAATTATTTGAATCTGAAAATCCACGGACACAAGTGGTGAACATGCATCAGTGCTGTAAATAATAGGATTAATATACCTATAAGAAATTATAAAACAATTTCATATGATTCCAACATCTTTGTTTCTCTAATAAACTTATTAATAATTCTTACATTCTCTATATACTTCACTCGGCTTCATGCATTCACATGCTAGTCATACTTGCACAATATTATTTATGCCAATATTCTTGTATTATTGTTACAATACTAATAAATACATGAACCATATAATGATCCTCTTCATTATCTATCTTTACTCTCTTCTTTACACTCACACGTTCGTTGCGTATCAAAACATATTTTCTCTTTAATTCTCCCGAAATATAACCCATATTTCGTGATGGGGCCGGCCGGATAATGCACATCAGGTACAGCAGCTGGTTTTCCTACAATTCAATTTACATATATTTGATATTTGACTACTACAAAAAATGCTTCCTACAGACTTTTTCATATTTTATTTTTGGGTCTGTTAGATGTGCTCTTTTAATAGCAGCTAAACATTTGTCCCTTCTTTTTTTCGACAATTCGTTTTTATCTTTCCTGATAACATAATTTGTGACCACTGACACGTGAAAAAATTTTGTATTTTCTCTACCTGATCGACTTCCACAACCCACCAGAATACACGTTGTGGGCATGATCTGCAATGATCTAGCGATGAATAGTCACAAAAAACTATATTAAATATACGAAAATGTTAATTTCAATATTATAAATATCTGATCGAAGGTTAAAAGTAATGTAAAAAAATTTTCCAAATAAAGATCGGGCTATAATTTTAAAATTTTTAATAAATAATATACATTAACTCATATGGCAGAACGCTTCGTGTTCCATCCACTATTCCTTTAATAACCTTGTGACTTCATCTTAAACTGGTGTATATAAAATACATATTATATTAAAAAGTAAAAGATTTTATTGTTTTTTATACACAAGAAGGAACATACAGAAAATAAATAAATAACTTGTACAAAAGAAAGAAAATTAAATGTGTAAATATTGAAAATGTTCAGTACGTCTTGTTTACCATCCGTAGCTCAGACCATATCCGTTGGAGTAGGCCATGTGAGAGACGGCGGGGGCGGCGGAGTAAGCAACTCCCAGCAGTCCATGGGAGGCCACAGCGGGGGCAGCCAGAGCTGGGGCAGCATAAGTCTTGGCTACGACGGGAGCAGCAGCTGCGTAAGTCAAAGCTGGGGCAGCGTGGACAGCGGGAGCGGCGTAAGAATAGGTTGGAGTAGCAATGGTCTTAGTAATAACGGGAGCGGAGTAAGACAGAGCGGGGGCAGCGTGGACAGCGGGAGCGGCGTAAGCAACAGCTGGGGCAGCATGGTAAGCGGGAGCAGCGTATGCAACAGCTGGGGCAGCATGGACAGCGTATCCAGGGTTGGATACACGGACATCAGACTTGCTCACACTGGAGAATGGTGTATCGATGGTCTTAGAGTAGGTGGAGATCTGACCCAAGTTGCCAGGAGTCCTGTAAATGTTGGATTGTTGGGTGGTGATGGCTGGGGTACCGTATGACACCACGGGGGAGGCATACGACACATGGGATACAGCGGGGGCAGCACTGTATGTAACGGCGGCGGGAGCCTGGATCAAACCAGCATTGGCCATAGCCAAAGCGGCGCAGAATACTACGAACTGAAACAAATAATATTTAAACACTTACATTACAATTTAAATTTTGTTGTACTATCATTTCAATATCCTTATGAATTTTAACGCGTTTCAATATCTATTTCACGAATCTTTTAATTTCTAAAAGAACATCTAATACACAGATCATGTTTATGAAATAATTTTGCTATGTCCATAAAAAAGTATACGTATACGTGAATTGAATTAAAGGAAATTTGTCAGCGAAAATATAGTGAAAATTCTAAATCCGATACAATGACTTCAACTTACCTTGAATGCCATTGTAAGGGTTGTATGTATGTATGTACAGACTGAATGTACAGTTGCGAATGTGAATTCATGGCTGCGTGCGAACGTATTTATACACGGCAAGGCAGATGACGAACTTTAGGCCCAGGGGCGTGTGCAGAACAGACCACTTTCGATTTCAGCGAGACTCCGGCGCGCCCGAATCACAATCACACGAACGCATATCTTAATACACACATGTACGCATGTATGCACATGACATAAGTCAGTAACCATACATGCATATGCCTGTGTGTGTGCGTGAGTAGCAGGATGCTGGGCGGAGTATCTCAATGACCTCGAATAATTCGGTCATCTTACTCGCAGAACGTTGAACTTTGATTTTATTCTTTTCTATTTATGTGAGTAAATAAATTAACAAAATTAACCGCATTCAATTTAATCGCGTTATTGACATTTAAAACCAATTTTAAAATGAGTTCATTTTTCGGTAGTTGTCGATGATTTCAACGTAAAGTTGAAAAGGGAACTCGTTTATTTTAATTAAAATAAAATATTTACGTTTTTTTGTTTAACTTAATTATATTTTAATTGCTATTTGCAGAGATACAGGTATTAGATATTTCCTTTTCAAAATATACCAAGGATAAAAATGTTAAATTTATTTACTACACATTTCTCTTAGATACTTCATGGATATAATTATATTTTTACAGGTAAATATTCAATCCAATAATTAGCAACAGTTCTTAGTATTTACTAATTACTTGATTTCATACGAGAGCATTTGCAAATAATAACATAATTTTCTTCATATTATTTTATTATTATTGATATTACGTATGTATTTTAAACGAAAACTAATCTTGTAAAATTAAAAAAAACTTCAGAATTAAATCTTGTAAATTAGTTAAAATTTAGAATAATTTCTTTAATTTAATAATACTAAATACAGGCATTTTAATTAAGATTATTTATTCATTGTAATAACATTTAATTATAATTACACTAAGCAGAAAATAGAATATATATGAAGAATAATGATTTGTTAAAAATTATCTGCTAAATGTGTAAGCCTACATATGAAGGAATATTTGTCTTACAGATAACAAAAACATTTATAATTATATACATGATACCTACATACTTTTATTAGACTATAATCACTGACGAAATGTTACGTTAGTCTACATACAGAGTGGTTAGTAGGTACATGTATGTAGTATGAGTAATTGCTGCAATAGCATTTTAACAAAACACAGATATGTAGAACAGTTCCAGGTGTGTCCGTAAATCATAATTTATAATACATTCAACTATATAATTTTTTGCAAAAGTTCTGTTTGTCCCGTGAAGATAAATTGCAATTAGAAATTAGCTACCGTTTTCATGGTGCATTATAAACATTGCAATCAATGCCGGCATATGACCTTTTCTGGCCAAATATTTCGGGATCTTTCCTAAATATTTAATCTTGTAAATTAATTCAACCTATATTGATGAATATTTGTCAAAACAATATTCAATATGATTTGAACACTAACATATTAAAATATGTAATATTAAAGATGTTTTAATTCCTTATTCGATAACTTCTCTGACATTTCAGTCTAAACAATGCGGACAATTGAAATGCTATAGATACATATAGAAATACTTTCATTAAAAAATAAATAACCTTATTTTAATCTTTATCATAGTAGAAATTCATTTTTATACATATTATTCTTCCCGCAAATATTGCATGTCGTTTTTACTTTTATATATAAAATTCTAAACATACATGCTCTGAAAATACGTGACATAATTTGTTGTAAAAGCAATAAGTAAGTAATAAATAACAGTCAACATTTTTTAAAACTGTTTTTATTAAATAAGGCTAGAATTTGACGTTTCTATGTGTGCTGATGTATGTGTTTTTATTTCTATAATGTCACGATCATTTCTATATACGGAACCAAGTAGTATATAGGTAAACATGTTATATTTTTCTTTATTTACAGTTATACGCATTTTTACCGATGTTGTAATTTCATGTGATACAATTTTTATGATCTTTATAAAATTAAAAACACATTGTATTTGACATTATTTACTTTAATATATTACGACTTTTATAATATTATAATAGTACTTGCTGTTAAATTGGATCACTGTATATTTGAATCAGTTTCTTTATTGAATAAATTTCCAAAGACTTCAAATAACCGACGCGTACTGTATTTATATATTCTAGCTATTGTTATATTAATTTTCCTGCAAATAATATATGTAAAGGATATTGACATTTATAGTAAACACAGAACTGATAGTTAATAAAGGTTTATTTTACATACATACAATGCGTATAAATACAATAAATAACTGAAATGCAATAGTTGTCCACAATGCAGCAATCATGTACGAATTTACCAGGAGTAGCTGAGACCAAGACCGTTGCTGTAGGTCATATGAGAGACGGCGGGGGCAGCAGAGTAGGCAACACCGATAAGTCCTGGGGCGGCGACAGCAGTCTTAGCTACGACTGGAGCGGTGGCGGCGTAAGACACAGCAGGGGCGGCGTGGACAACAGGAGCTGCGGCGTAAGTCTTAGCAACAAGGGGGGCAGCTGCGTAAGTCTTAGCCAAAACTGGAGCGGCATGGACAGCAGGAGCGGAGTATGCAACAGCTGGGGCAGCATGGTAAGCGGGAGCAGCGTAAGCAAGAGCTGGTGCAGCATGGACAGCATATCCAGAGTTGGATACACGGACATCAGACTTGCTCACACTGGAGAATGGTGTATCGATGGTCTTGGAGTAGGTGGAGATCTGACCCAAGTTACCAGGGGTCCTGTAAATGTTGGATTGTTGGGTGGTGATGGCTGGGGTACCGTACGACACCACGGGGGAGGCGTACGACACGTGGGATACAGCGGGAGCAGCACTGTACGTAACGGCGGCGGGAGCCTGGATCAACCCAGCATTGGCCATAGCCAAAGCGGCGCAGAATACTACGAACTGAAAATTAAAACAACAAACAAATCAATGTTCACATATATAAGGATAAATAACGAAAATAATTGGAATAAACTATTTTCATTGAAAGCACAGAATGATTTTTTGTTCGAATCCAAGAGGAAAATATATTCTAAAATAAAATATTAAGACTGTACATGATCTTGAAAATATTTTATAAGAACCAATGAAATCAAATATTCAATGACAAGCATTTTTAAATATTTTAAATTGAAATAAATATAAAGTTGATGAAAAAGACCAGTAGCTAAATCAAAGTATCTACTTACTTTGAATGCCATGGTTGTTGGTTGACTGAACGTTAACTCTTCAGAAGCTGAGTTGGTTCTGCCGAATGATGAGGACCCTGCAACTTTTATACTCGTGAAAAGGAGCCCCCCTTTCACTAAAACAATTACGACGGCTTGACAAGGGCGGATCCCGGTGATACCATTATCACATACACACATACATTTATGCATACATGCACACGCATATACATATTAATATATATACATACATCTGTGTGTGTGTGTATCGAATTTTAGGATCATTGTCGATGTCAAAATAGCCGGTCGCCCGTGTGGTTTCTCGGTCTTTCGTTCGCCGATCTGTAATTATAATCTTTTTCCAAGGCAATTTCGTAACACCGGCCGGCTTTTTGTTTGTTTATTGTGATGGTTTCAGATATAGAAATTCGGGTTATTAATTAAATTTATCCAGTAAGTAGTAATATTTTTTAATGAAGCAAGATTTTTAAAAATATATTTTGTTTTCTGCTGGGATAGTACACTTTAGAATATCTTGAAAACTTGAGAAAGAAAGAGTTGATTTACATAATTGACAGTTCAGTGTATAACTTTTTATTTTTTGCTTGTTTATAATTATGTTGCAACAATTTATTCTGTTGCATTTTATACAATAATATCATTTTATATACATACTTTTAGTTAATTGTAGATTAATTTATGCTATTAATTGCTTCTAACAGAAAACTACAAAGACATTTAGCAATCAAGAATGGACAAAAACAAATCGATTGCTACAGTCAATACTGTATATAAATGCAATACAAAATTAAAATTAATCAATGATTTCAGTCAAATTCTGCTGATGATGAAGTAACGTTAAAACTGTCCACGAGACATACGAAAAAGAGCTGCATATTCTTATCAATTATGCAGTAAGGATTCTAATTAATATAAAAGATTCTAAGAAGTGGGATTGGTAAAATTCTTGATTTAGACGAACTCGTTTATATACACTTTATTTTACAATATATTATGTCCTTTGTCATCATAATTTAAGAATACAAAAAAAACAAATACCTTTTTCCATAATCACTGAAGAAAATATAGGTTCATCATATAGGATACATATTATGAAACTGGCTAGCACAGGTATACAAAATATTTCTAAAAATTAGGACGATTTACAAAAATTTAAAAATTTATTTCTAAAAATTGCACAATGCAAATCACATAATTCAGATTAACGAAAATTCGTAAATTTATTTTCTTTTAAACAAATATTACATATTTGTATTAGATTATATGCTTTAATAAATAGTGAAAATAATTCACTAATTGTCTAAACAACAGGTAAATATTAAAAATATTAGCTTTGCATGTACTTTTTTTAAATATGTTTATTGTAAAATATAATAATGATACAAATTATACACATTAATAAATACAATAATGTCGATGGAAACCGTGTAAATATATACATACATAAATATTAAGTGACTTAACTAATATAAATCATATTTACATTGCATATTCCAGTGTCAATCATAGTTCTGAGCATTCATATTAATTAAACATAAACAAATAACATTCTATGTAAATATTTGACATGTGCTTCTGTGTGTAGGCGTGTAATAATTATGTCCAGTGTAATTATGTGTGTGAAATTATTGTGGTAATTAGTTACAATATTCGCATGTGTGTGTGTGTGTAATATTACAAATAGTGCAAATTCCGTACAAGATCACAAATAATTGAGAAATTGGATATACTAGAAAATCAGTCAAAAAACTTATGAGAACCAAATGAAAGCCAAATTTGAGGACCAAGTCACGTTTCGTTATGTATTTATATTTACCAGCCGTAAGTCAAACCAAGACCATTGGAATAGGTCATGTGAGAAACTGCAGGAGCAGCAGAGTAAGCTACGCCGATCAATCCATGGGCAGCTACAGCGGGGGCGGCGTAAGTCTTAGCTACGACTGGTGCAGCAGCGGCGTAAGACAGAGCTGGAGCAGCGTGGACAGTTGGAGCGGCGTAAGAAATAGCTGGTGCAGCATAGGCCTTAGCGACAACGGGAGCGGCGTAAGATATAGCTGGTGCGGCATATGTCTTGGTAACAACGGGTGCGGCAGCAGCGTAAGTCACAGCGGGAGAAG
>JAGJTL010000093.1:682426-704640 GCA_022063505.1 Calosoma granatense | reverse complement strand
TACAATATTACTATTATAAGTACACAGTAAACAATTTGTTTGTAATGTTATAAGTAATATTAAAGATGTATATACTAATGTATAGGTTTATTTTTTAAGCATGCATATGTATTATTCTACTGTTCATGGCCAACTATTTGTCAGCGTATACTAATAGTGTACTTCCTCACGTTTTTATCGAATTTTTTTTTTTTTGAATAAAAACGCATAATTGAAACAGCCGTCAAAATAATGAACAAAAAATGAAATGTCCAAAAAAATGATGCTTTGTTTAAAATTTCGTTACACGGTTGAAATCAAGAAGACAATGTATTAAAATTACTGCTATGTAGGTAAACATTACACTGTTTTTACGAACAAATGTTAGAAATTATACGTTAAGTATGATGTAAAATGTGTGGTTTGTTCTTAAATATATTATAATATTTAGTATAAGATCAGTCATGGATATTCAAAAATACATCAATCAATTATATTTTCTACTGTTTATGTAATTTATATAAATGTGAAGTTTAAATATCATCTTATTTAAAAGCATCATGAGGTGTTAAATAATTTTATGTTTAAATTTAAAATTGTATATTAGTTATTAATAATCACTGTGGCAATAATTCAACCTTGGTGCAATATTTTTAGTTTACCGCATAAAATTTAACCATGACCTTGATTTTGGTACATGAAAAGTTTTAAATATAGTATGTGCACAAAAATATCACAAAAATACAGTAAAAACAACCAAAAACATCAGGAAATTACCGAATTAGATATGTCAAAATATATTTTTCTATTTTCTCATTGAAAAATTCACTTTAGCATTTTTATATATTATATTTATTTATGTCTTGTGCTATACATACATTTCATATTATGCTGGTGTAGCAGACCTTTATTACGTCATAATCGCACACTCACAAAGCTCTCTTGTTTAAAATTATTTTGTTTCCACCATCGAAATATCGTAATTAGATTTTAGAGTTATCTAATAGTTTAAAATATATTAATTTAAACTTTACTGCAATAAAACGAGTTTATTGACATTCAAATTAAATTTTCACTAAAAATGCAAAATCCACATTGCTGGTTTTTTATTTTATTTAACAGGAAGCAGGATAGTTTTGTTCGTTCAGCTGATTATTATTTGTAACACGTTCCGTACGACTAGCTGCAATTATATTTATATAACTGTATACTACTTTTAATTATGTATAGTTTTTTTATGTGATTTAATTTTAATTGCAAAATGAATTATATGTTGTATTCATTAACTCGTCACATTTCGTATTCCATTTTGATTGTAATTGTGTGCATAGTGAAGTGCATTTATTTATTTCCCAGCACACTTGCATGCATGGACAAGTTTACGTGATGAACAAAAGAGAATATGCATTGCAGACACACCGCTGTTATAATTGTGGCAATGAAATTATCCCAACACCGTTATAATTCTTTAACGCCAGATCACATTAAATGTAATACTATTGATCAATCGTGAAATTTGCCCTGCAAAATCAAATAATGCTATGCACTTGATAAAAATTCAAAAAAAGAGTATTTTAATCATTACATTGCATGAAGGTTTAGTGGCACAGTCTTGGCATTATAGCTACAAGTAATGCCCTATTCTATTCTGACTTTGAATACGGTATAGTATACTCTATATGT
The DNA here is from genome assembly GCA_022063505.1 of Calosoma granatense. NCBI lineage: Eukaryota > Metazoa > Arthropoda > Insecta > Coleoptera > Carabidae > Calosoma > Calosoma granatense. The sequence continues at coordinate 702,978 of JAGJTL010000093.1, read as the reverse complement.
ATAATGTATATATAGGTATAGTACGTTTACACTTCATATTCCTGACTTTTTACTTAGCATTGCTTAGTTTACTTAGGGTTCTGTATCCTAACAATACAAATTCTGTGAAATATTTCAATAGAACCAAACGTGCAATATTCCACTGTATAATTGTTACGGTGTGCATACAGTGGTCAGTTATACAGTGGAATAATGTTTTTATATTGACATTGAATAATTTCATCTGTTTTATTTGCTATTGTGACCGTTAACGTATATGTCCGTTATTTTACATAATAGGTAACGTATGAAATTGTATTTTTATTTCACATTGTAGCTGCTCAATAGAGATTTCAGTAAAATATTTGCCTTAATTATACTAACCTATCTATTCTGTCTAAGAATTCCATGGTATGGTATGGTATAACACATTAAGAATGCAAAAATAAAAGTAATATTCTCTACCAATGACTAGATCTGCCATGCTATAGCCTGAAATAACTTATTTATAGTGATACATTTTGTTTTATATTGTACAAATAACCTATGAATAATAATACCGTCATGTTCTTACAAATATAATAGCAATTAGAAATTCACTATGACCAAATATCATTGCGCTTTATCCAATTATATAGCACATTATTCTATTTTATGCTGTTCAGTATAACTTGAACATTTTCACAATAGTAGTTAAGTTTGAAAATAGATACTTTTGATTGAGTTAGTAAATTCATAGTAATAACAAATAAATAAATGAAAGTAGAACTGAGTGGCGGGCGATAATGAGATGAGAAAGGGTCTGTTACTCCAGCAGTGAACATGGCGTGATATTATGAATCAAGTGGTTTAAGTGCATTAAGAAAAAAACAGAGTTTACTCGAGATACAAGTACTTACTGATATAATGTTTAAGTTTCAAAATATTTACGTGAAATGTGTTAAAATACTATATAGGCATTGTCATATAAATATCTGAATATAAAAATTATATGCTCAACAAAAGTGCGATCGTGTCAAAAAGATAAAATACGATATATAGCAATTTAAGTAATATGCATTAAAAATATATGCAAATAGCACTAGATATATTCATATTTGCTAAAATTCTGAATACTGCAGTCGCTTGCTGTATAAATACCTATATTAAATTTATTTTTCTTATGTTTGTTATTGACCCACAGGCAACATATAATATGATATGAAACCATGCATTAGAAAGGAAAATACAGTGCAATAAATAATAATAATAGTGCAATTATGAACTAGGTGTAACAGTGTTGTATATAATTTTGATACAAAAGTATAACAATGTATCGAATCAGACTGTACATTGTACCGGAGCAAGAAGAGCAAAGTGGACCGATAAAATTACCGGTTAAAAATGATAATTGTTGGTGGAATGATAACAATGAATCAGCCAGAGTGTCTGTCTTGCACAGAGGCTCTAAACGGAATGTTATCACTTTAGGAGGTGACACAAACGATAGAAAAGAACGCAAGGAAATATTGAGAAAAAACAAGGAAAATATTAGGCAGCAGGTAAGAAGGTTCATTGACAATTATAAATATAAGAATGCTGATGGGGAAAGTAATAATTAATATTAATACTAATTTAGTAATAGGCTTAAACAATTTTTGCTAACAACTGATATTAAAAGAATATAAAAATATTATTTTGATTAAATTTTTTTGTATGAAACACGAATATGAAATATTTTAATTATATATTTTTAGAAGTGTGTGAGCTCTGTTCTCAAATCTTAATCGTATTCTGCACATGTGCAAATGTGTACATCCCTATTCATATAAATACGAGTAAATAAGAGAGGTCAAAATCAGTGCGACAATACTTGTATTAATTTTTTAACGAAATAGGTTGTAAATTTTAAAACAAGAGTTTAAAATCACACAATATTAATGTTCTATTTTCATTTCTCACCGGTAGGTTAAGTTTGTTAATCAACCTTTACTAATTTTGCCTTCAATAAGTTCGCAATAAATTATCAGTAAACTGTATACCACGTCACTCAAGCATTAAGAATAAATATTAGTAAGCGGAAAATAAACATAATTGTACCAATATTGTAAATAATTACTCATGCACTTGAACATAGATTATAACAGAACGAATTAATCTCAACATGTCGAGTTGACACATTTGGAGTAAGGCGAGTTAGTTGACTGCATTCGAGCAATGACATCCGACATCCTTGATAATTGTGTGTGATTTATTGCTAAAGTAATAAAAACTATCTTGCCACAAATTAGGCACTGGAGATGATTAATTAATCGAGAAATAAATACCGATAGGAATATGTTTGATTTTAGCAGATTTCAAAATGATAAATGCTAGGTGCTTCACAAAATATTAAACACTGATCATTTTAAATAACCAAATATTAAGAATTAATACAGTAAATAAACAATAAAGGTCCCAATTAGCCAGGGTAGCACAATTAAGCATTTATTAACGTCTATCAGTGGAGTTGCCGGCGCACAACAGGACGACATCTACAGCTTTTTGTGGAATGCGAACCACTTGCATGATAATGTTCTAGGCGGGAATTGAAGTCGCGTTTATTTATATAACCATGTTGCCATGGTTATTTCTTCGGTTTTGCAAGCATACACCTTTATCCCTGCGGCCACACTGCCATATTATAATATATTTATTATTAATTAGTGTTAATTTAGCATCTTATTGCTAGCGTTGATTTATCAGTGCAGCATAAATAGAAATAAAATATCACATCATATGGATTATGTTGGTATGAATAATTAAGTACTGATTTTTTTGCTCTCTGCATAATTTACATGTGTACTGTTATATGTTTTCAAGATAATGAATTAAATACTTATTTATGCTTCCGGTAAAGATGTACACATCAATTAACACATAGAAATTTGACAAAATTGACAGGCCTTAGTCATAAATTATGCAAAATTAGTTTTTATTTTAGGAATATAAATCTATAACTGTCACTACATTTTGCCACCTATTCATATGATAAAATTTCAAGTAAAAAACAGCATAGCTCTTTGTTTTTCACATGTATTACTTTTTTCTAACAATGTTTTATATAAAGACAAAATTATCATCCATTATCTTATAATTACTTTAAATATAGCTCCTCATTTATCTCTACATTTAGTAGCCTATTACCAAGTGTACTGGTATCTTTAATCAATCACTTTTATACCGTGCTATAATTAAACATATATTAGTAAAAAGTCTATGAATAAATTACTTACGAAAATCTATAATTACCCAGCCAAATAAATCTTGGGACGTACGAATAAATTTTCACTTCTTCTTCTGAAAGGTATCTGTAATTATCGACAATTCCGGTAGAAGTATTTTAATGCGTTGTGATGTGGTTCAATGTGCAAAAACGAGTTCGCTATTAATGTGTGTTGTTTTTTTGCTGCTGATTGGCGTTGCGCAATTCAAAGTGAATTCACAACGGGCCGGTGGTAGTGTGATCTGCCTTTCATATCTACCCAAGAATAACAGTGTACACTATGAATGTGTGTGTATCTCTTGTAAAACATTGTCCGTTGACCAACACTTGCATTCCATTTCGATTTCGTAGGTGGCAGACTGGGTTTACTTCCTAATTCATTAAAATTGCTTGATTCGTTGATGAGACCTTGCTTTTCCAGCGTGATGATATTATTGCTAGGAAAAAAATAATGAGTATTATATAGGTTCTATATCCTATTTCTGGGGTATCCAAACTTTTCGAAATGTCAGCCGAATCAGATATAAAATTACTACATTTTCTAACGTGTTCTAAAAAACAAATGGTGAACAAGGTGTTCTTATTTAAAATATTACGTTCGAAGGAGGGATACTTTATTAAGAACAAGACGAGAAAGTTTGTATTGGTAACTGGTAAGTAGTGAGTATGTTAAAACAACGGTAAAGGAACATATATAAAATATAGTCACAGTATAAACTTAGACAATGCATACACTACTTAGGTAATGTATATATTAACTAAAAGCAACTAGTCAAAAATTGAATAAAACGATTTTTACACTTTAACTAGACAGTGCATATATTGATTAGTGCCCTCTATAGTCAAAGCATAAATGGAAAGGTTTTACAGTATTTTTACATGGTTATCGGTAGAATTAGTTCAGTTCACGTTTTGGCTACAATCATCAGTCGATGTATATTGTATATATTGCGTAGTCAGTGTATGTACTGACCAGAGCTTACACTTTCTAACATATACGTCATATTCAAGCACGCGGTCAACATTAACAATGACATGAAGTGGAATAATAATATTATAAGTTTATAAGAAGAAATGTTTCAATACTCATACAGTGTCTTGGGATATGAAAACCATCCTGTTGTCATAAGCAACAAAATATGAATAAATATTACTGTTCAATAACAATTATTAATATTCTTCGTATTTTCTCTAGATCTAAATTTTACAGCTTTTATAAATTCCTGTATTAAATTCACGTTTCTTAATGTATAATACAAGTTAGGGATAAAATTATGATACTTTTAAAATGACAAAACAATTATTACATATGATAATTGATCGGACTTTGAATGCAATTAACCATCCACGTTGTAACCGCACATGTGACCGTGGTAAACCTGGTAAATCACATTATGTACACTGCTATTTATGTCAAGAGCGAAACGCGGTAAACATTTTTATAACCATCAACCGTACTGGTTATACATACAAAGACTAGTAGAGAGCAATTAGTAAAGGAACTACTTAAAAATATTACCTTGATTTTTATGTTATTCCATTGAAAATGTAAATGACTACTAATTATACGGACCATATAAGGAAGACGAGTATTTAAATCAGGATTTGTATTATAACAAATTATAACAAACACCTTAAAGCACCGGGATTGTAGCATAACAAAATATTGTTTTACATATAGCAATTATTATTCACATTGACAAACGAAGTATGAATACTTCATTATTTTTATTGTTTACGGAAAATGCGAAGGTTAATTTAACAAAAATTTAATCTACAATGTAATTCAAATACTTTTTGGGTAATTTTTTTGGAGACAAGGGTTCTACTGTGCATGTTATAATTATTTAATGAAATGTATGAAAATTGTCATATTAGTAAAATGTATTCGCTTCGATATACAGTAGAATCCGCTTATAGCGAACCTGAAGGGACCACGAATTTAATTCACTATAAACGAGTGTACACTGTATATGAAAGTACACATTTTGTTTTCAATTTTTTTTTTCGTATATTATACTCATACATGCATGTTTATGAATAAACAAAATAAAACTTATTCATTTTTTAAAATAAAAGATTATTTCGCAAAAAACGCAACATCACGCTATTTCCCAGTTACCCGGGGTAGCATACTTCAGCATTTACTAACGTCCATCAGCGGAGTTGCCGGCTCACACCAGGACGGCACCTACAGTTTTTTATGGAATGCAAACCACATGTATGGCAATGTTCCAGGCCGGGATCGAACCCGCGGTTGTTTATATAACCATGTTGCCATGGTTATTTCTTCGATTTTACATACATAAAAAGATTATTTCAATTTTTATAAATATGTACATGTTATAGACGGTAGATTTTGACAACTTCATTTTTGCACAAATCTATGCTTGAGATCTACCAATGTCTTAAATAATCTTGAATTTATCATTAATTGAAAATGAAGAACGTTTCTTATTTTTAACTTCCATTTAGAAACACACCGGTTTGTACACGCTAAACTGACACAGTACGTACGAAACTGCAAATCTGGACTAGCACACGCTTTACCTTAACTGTTAAAAGTTGCCATCATAAAATTCATACATTGACAACCTACCCAAGTTCGCATATAGTTTACTTAAAGAGTAAATTTAGTCCATTATAGCAGAAAGTTCACTATATGCGGGTTCATTTTATGTCTTACATTAGGTGAAATATGTATTTAGTTGGGACTTACTGTATGCGAGTTTCCACTATATGCGAGTTCAGTATAAGTGGATTCCACTGTGTTCATAAAAGGTTAATTTTATTGAAATCAGGGTTATTCAAGTTTAAATGGAACATTGACATTGTCATCCAAAGTTTCGCAATAAAGAAACAACAAAACTAATGATAAAGTTTTTAGTCATACATTGTTATTGATATTTTGATTTTGCAACAGGTATTTCGTAATCTTATTTGAATATTTCGCGATATATAGTCATTAGTGGTGTGGGCACAAAGATAAAAGCATGTTTAATATATTTACAGTAATTACATAAAGATTATGTAAATTAAAAGGTTTGAAAGAATTTCCTAAAACCGAAATTGCATGTTGTAAATTCCTAATATCATACATAGATACATACTGCCTAGAATGTTTTTATTTTTAACGTAATAAGATAACCCATCCATACTACTAGTTAATTTAAAAATACAGTTCAAATAATACAATACATTTGAACACTTTGCCTGCCGAATCGATTTCCGTAAAGGGAAAGGGAAAAATTTTGCGACGACTTTTCATTTAACACGATTTTCGTACAACGCGCAATATAAAAAAATGCGGAAATTCTACGTTTATAAAATTTTATAAAACAGGTTATTTATATTATCGAGGAAAATTCTCGTATAACACGATTTCCTATAACGCGGCTCTCGTACAACGCGTAACACATTAATCGCATTATACTGTAGTGAAATAATCCAGGGCGGCTGTATATTGCTAGATTGTTAGTACAGTGTAGTTAATTTGAATGGAGATTTGCATGGATGGATGTTCACTTGTGCTTGTTGTTGTTGCTTGTCTGCTGACTCGAGAGTTTCCTAATCCTGACGCAATAGTGCACCTAGCTGGCGGGTGCGCGATGACATTTAATACTTCGTGCAGCACGATATTATACAGAAGGTTAATAAACACCACTGTTTCTACAACTATCTGCAACAATCTTACAATTTTTTTCTAAATCAAATCTACCTTATCATTTGTTTCATATCTCAGTAAAGGTATATAAGTAAATTTGCAGTAATTTGAATTTTAAGTTTTAAGCTGCGGAAGTTCCAATTGTTTAGAAATTGATCGGATATTAAGACAATTTAAACCAATGTCTTCCGCCCGTATTTCGTAGTTGTACAATTAATGTTCCTTTTAACAATTAGATTTGAAAATATGAAGAATATGCTACTGTAACAAAAATATAATTGTATTCTGTAGTTTATTCTACATTATAAATATTTTTGGACTTAAGAATGTAATGTTCGTCTTTTATTTAGAGATAATTTTTTCAAGAATATACCATACTATTTACAGGTATATAAGTATATGTGCAATATTGATTAATACAAAGGCAACGCTCAATTTGTACCTTCCTGCACATTATAACGAAAAGCGAAAGTAATGTTCCTGTATTTGGTAGAAACATTCATTAGCAAATTAGAAGACTTCCGTGCCTAAATATGGAAACAGCATGTTATTTGCATGAAACGTAATGTTAAAAACAAAAGAAATTGTCGTTATATCACGTCTGTACCAGTGTTCATTAACAGTAAATTACATAATATACCATAGTTGGCAAAATATTAGTTCAAAGTAACACAAGCAAATTCCTTACCCGCGTATTGCATACGAGGAAAATAATCCTGTATTTTAATTATCTTAACACATCGATCCAGTAACTCGACACTAGAGTATTTTTCTATAATTAGTTTTAGCACTACCGTATTTCCATATCCACATAATTAGATTATAACAACTATAATCTCATCTTGCCACGATGCACACACACACACACACAAATGCATTCCAATTACACATATTATTGTACGTAAAGTAATGATTAATACAAAAAAACTGACCTAGTCATCTATTTAACCACATAAATAGTGCAACTAATGCTTATTTACTATTTCATTGCATTTACAGTGATTTCATTCATCTATGAGCGAGGAAGTTTCTTAAGATTTAAATTGAAACGGATATCCACATCGTTTTTTCCCATAACGAAATCATTATTTTCACAGTTCATTGTGTCTAATGTCTGAAATCAAGGTCCCGGATGTTCAGTCATCCACCAATCAGTTGATATTTTATTGTTCCTAATGTGACCTTCACCAAAGAAAAAATCGCCGGTGAATCAAATATCTGTTTCGTCAATTATAAATCTATTATTTCATGTACTTTTTACCATCTAAATTAGTAATTGTATTTGATTATCTAGAAAATGTATTGAAAAATTTATCATCTTCTAAACGATTTGTTACTTTAAATATTTTATTTAAAAATAAATAATACTTTTATTGATTGAAGTGTGTATATGTATTATTGCAAAAATACAAAGTAATATTACCGCTAGTGTAACAAGGAAATTATGATTGTCAGTCAATGTATATTAAGTCATGCGAGAAATTAAATAAAAATTATTACATCCATACATATGTAAACGTTATTTTCAAGGACACTACTATATTCCAAAGGTCAAACTAAACAGCATAAATATTCCATATGCATATAAACATTTGTGTAATAGATGAATAAATTGTTTAAGCTACAATGGAGTAATCAGTAGCCTTCAATACTTATACACCTATAGTGAAAACCAATTTTTAAATTTTCATATTACAATATTACATTTTTTTGCAATTATAAATTTACCCCCTAAGCTAGCCCCCAGCTTACGTATTTTTAACATACTCTGAAGTAAAGATGACGATATGTTTGTAGCAAGTAATCATTTTATCAATGATTCTTGAAACCAGGGGCAAACATGAAATAATTCCTAAAATTGTTCATTACAATTCCTGTCGTGTTGTAGATTTGAATAAAATATGCACCACGCGTAATTCAAGAATCGAAAGCGCGTAGTAAGAAATATCGCATGCAACACATGTACGCGATTTACCTGAATTTAAAAGAAAATTGGACTGAACTAATACAGGTTTGTAGTTTTGTAGCACATCCGACATAAATTGATAAATGACAAACGTAGAGAATTGTGAGTTTGCAAAATACTTCCGTCTCAACGAGAATCCAACTTATTGTGCTCGTGAGATTCATAAATAATTCCTATAATAATGTTGGGAATAAATAATACAAATAAATGTCGTAAATGTTAATCAATAAAGAGGCCCCAATACCTCAGTCGAAGAATGTATAAATATATATATATATTCCAGCTCGAAATGGAATTCAAATTCACGTTTCTAAGTGTGACCATATTGTAAAGATATATTTTCATCTACTTTTAATATAATTTAATTACTAATAAAGTAAACGTGAAAAATTAAAAATAATAAATAAATAATCATGAAATTCAGATAACACTAGATGTATATTCATTTAACATAATGAAGTTTTGCCAAATTTTACGCAGGATTTTTTTGTTGAAAACTGTAGTTATTTAGCTTTTACTTCTAGTGTTTCATGTACGAAAAAACAAGTATTTCGTACATTTTATTAGCAGCGGTTTTTCTGATTTTATCATTGTAGTACAATAATGCACCTCTAGAAAAATTTTCCTAGAAAGTTCAACATAACAACAACCATAAATTTACTTTACGATAGAAAATAGACAGTTAAACAAAAGCGTGTACATACATATGTGTTTTTAGTATAGCAGAATATTATTTATTACATAACAAATATATTTATTACATACGGGATAGAATATACTAAAACTAAAATAGTATGATGAATAAATTAGCTCAATTCAAAATGTTACTGCATGAAATTTACCCTGAAATAATGAAAAATACGGAAATTAGTCAGAAACACAAAAATAAAATTCAACATATATTTTTTCTGTCAGTTCCATTATAATCAGACTTTCCTTTTAGATTTTTATTTTTTATTGTTATTTTCCTGGTGGTAGTGATAATAAAAATTTAATATAACAATATAGAAATTATAACATCTTGTTTGTAAAAGAGTTCTGTGTTTTGGTTTAAGTACTATAATATATGCAAACGCATATCAGTTTATCAGTATCCAGAAAATTTAATTATATATATACATAATAACTTTAATTAACACAAACAGTGATTGTTAATTTTGACGTATGATTATGTACATACGTACTGAGAAAGTCCAGTACAGTTACTTTCCAATCATTTCCGTTCGATAAAAAAACATTTCATTTACATGTAGACATCATCTAACGATATAATGATAAGGCACAATATAAAGAAATAGAAAATCTATTCTTTTATTTGCAGACCAGAGACAGAATTAGCTTGTGATGGAGCGTTAAATGTGAAAGATTTACTCTTATTATATTAGTAATAAAATGGTTATCTGATCTGCAGAGAAATTACCTTCATAGCAAATGTACAAGATGTCTGCTTCAAGTTATTTGTGACATATGGCATTCAGCTTTTACTTTTACATTTGTAATAATTTTGAAACTAACTGACAATATAATGCACGAGATTACATTTGTTTAAAACTTTTTGTTATTATATAGATATTGCCTTTGAGTTGTAGTACCCTAACCGTTTAATTAATAATTATTCATTTATAGTAAAATGAGATTACGTCTTATTGTATATTGAAGAAATAATGGTAGAGTATATACGACAAGGTGTGTTACTGAGGCAAAACAGAGATATGTAAAGATAGGAGTATATGACGAGCGACTGAGAAAATAAAGGATCTGCTACCCCAGTAATGAGAAAGGCATAACGTTATATATGTATATTACAAAAATCCAGGTTATTAATCTGCATTTTATATCTAATTATATATTTCTTATACATCTTCATTAACCTTTTGTTTAGCTTTTAATATGTTCTAATCCTACCGTAATATCCTAAATAAATAATGTCGTGTATTCTAATTTAACTCTGTTATATTTTTATTTTCATTTTCCACAATTTTTTCCACATTATTATTTCATTTCTCTTACAGATCACTATCGACTGCGCGCTTTTGTTATTTAAATTTAATTACTTGCAATTCCATTAGAGGTTTTCTTTTCCCTAGATATGTGCGTGCATACTACGTGTATATAAGTATGCATGCATGTGTGTGTGCGTGTGTATTACAGATGATATTTGTGCTTGGGAATACACGTCTATTATGTCTAAAAGTCATTTATGCTTATTAGTTCAACTTTTACATTGCACTTAACTTTCCTGGTTGCACTTTCATCTGAGCATGTCACGATGTTGCAAAATTCAATTGTTTCACCGTGACATTTCAGCACCTTGTGCAAATGTACCACTCGCTCGCTCGATATATAACAACGTTTCCGTTCATTTTCACTCGAAATGCATACCAATGCTAAATGCATTCGATTGTGTGCTATATTTATCAATGCAAACTATACATTGAATAATCGACAAATTATGTAACATTCATTATAATATGTATAATTGATGTAAGTGTGAAATTTTGAATGACATTACATAAAATGAATAGTTGAAAATTTTAATACACCAATATTAATTTCAGTCCATGCATAATATCTTCAAGTTATGTATAGTCCGTTCATACTTCATTTTCCTGCCTTTTACCTTGTAATGATTAGTTTATTGGGGGGTGTTATATCCTAATAATACAAATTCTGTAAAATATTTCAATATATAGTAAGACCCAAAACAAAATTGTAACGATGTTCAATACGGACCTCAAGAATGAATCCCGATACCCGTACCGAGCGTGCAGTATTCCACTGTACGAGTATAACTGTTATGGTGTGCCTACAGTGGTCAGATATACAGTAGAATTCATTCTTGAGGTCAGTATTGAACAGGTTTATAATCCGATTTTCTTCACATAATTTGTATTGTTATAATATAGCACCCCAATAAAGTAATCACTAATCATTACTAGGTAAAAAGTCAGGAAAATGAAATGTGAACGTACTATATGGCATTTAGAGATCTAAGGAACATCGGTTATCATGGTCTTATATCAATAAAATATTTTATAGTGTCACTGAACTTCTGTTTCATGTTTAAATTAATGTATTCTTTTATAAATCTATACTTAAATAGATACTAATATCCTAAAGATTATCAGATAATTTGACAACAGTTTGTAAAACAGGAACAATTGCTAGGATATTATGAAATGAGATCTAGTACTAATGCACAATGTAATCTACATTGCTAGTTTATAGGAATGTTGTGTACAGGTTATAACAAGCCACTTAGCTCTGTATAGTATGCAATGCGTGTGCAATACAGTAATGCTGGTTGACGTATGTACAGGCGCGTGGTACATAGTAACTCGTCAAAACACCAGCGGTATGTTGTAATTAAAATACTACACCAATTGATTATAATAAATTTGCAATAAATATTAATTATAACGAATTGTGTTATTTAGAATTTTATATGACTATAAATTTACTTTAATAATGTAATTGACAGCAAATTTGAATAGGTACATTATAGTATTAAATATTTCATGTAATTTTTTATTAAAAATACAGTGAATATAATTTTTAATACGATAAAAAATTATTACGGTATAGAAATAGAAGATCAAATGTATTATTTTTGATTAGTAAATTACGTTTTTTTTTATCAGATTCAAAATAAATTAATGCAAATCCTAATGTTACATATTTTGAAAGATTTATGCCCCAATTAGCGATTCAATCTAACACTAATAGCGGCTTAATATTCTATAAAATTTGTCTCAAAAATGGATCAGCCTGCTAGGATACTATGAGATGATATATGGTACCAATGCACAAGTTTATTTCTTGTTCCGTTGTTATATAAAATTTGCGGGAGTCCGGCCCTGGTTACGGCACATCATACTTTAATCATACTGACAGGACTTTATGGCCCACTCTAAACATGACGACAAATCATTAACCTTAGACCTTATTCAAGTCCGAGGATGATCTGATTTCTTTGTCAGATTTCATATCTAATTTCATAAAGCCGTTTTATATGCCCACATAATTCATTCACGTATAAAGGGGGACAGATTGCTTTTTAGCAGAGGATTATTTGTTTAATCTCCGACAGATAGCGCATTGTATGCTGTTTGTTGAATGTATGTGTGTGCGCTGTGCGTACGTGTGGGTGAACCGGTTAGTACCTGTGAGACATTCCATTTCTACCTGTACACTGATTGTCAGACTGCGCGCTACCTGTGCTCTATTGGACCCAACCCACACACACACAATAATACACCATCAGATCATACAGGTTCATTCTTAAAATCACATTACGTAATCACTATATAAGTGGTTGCGTGTATTGTTAGTTTCGTAAATTCGCTAGCGCAAAACAAAAAGGAAAACGCAGGTTTTTACCACTTCTCGAGTGGTCAACCGATGGTTGATATGTAATCGAATTTTTATTGTATATTGATGATAATAAGTAGTCTGCATATACATATTTATATTTGTATAAATGCTAAACAATATCAACTAATATTCACAGCTCGGTACTTACTAATAAATTGTCACAGTTACCTTGGAAATTTGTATATTTTTATAATAGACTATAACAACAATAAAAATTTTTATAGAAAAATATAGTAATCTGGATAGCATTTTTTAAATATAATGCAATCTTTAAAATAGGAAAAATATAAATTAATATCATTTGAATTACCCGTTAATCCCAGTAAGGCCTAGGGCTTCAGGCTAACAGAGACCTCCAAGAGCAAAGTAAACTGCTTTTCTCCACAAATTTTATTTGAAATTTTGCCTAAAATCTTTCAGTGCTTAGGGCATTAGAAAGGTTTATTCCAGCCCTGAATGTTCTTAATCACTCCGAAAGATTCTAACTTTTTCACAACTTGCAAGATGCCAATTTCGTTTGACTTATGACAGATTTAGCTGTCTATTCCGCGCATAATGTAAATATGTACTTAACTTGTTTGTTAGTGGAGTGTATATTATGTACATAAACTCATATTTTCAGGCATACACACACGTATGTAAACATGTTTGGAAGATAAAGTTATTTTCAATGTCAGTGTGTAATTTATGAATGTCGTTTTCTTCTCAGTCTCTGCACAATGTTATCAAGTTGGCATGGAGATAACCTAATCTGACCAGGATATCCGCATGCATATATTAACTATAATTCACTCTTCCATATTCATTTATAACCGTTTTACACTCGTAACCGCAAAATAATATAAATGTTAATTTCATTATGAATCGTAAATATCATACATATGTTTAACCTCTATTTTGAATTTATTAATATAGATTTGTCCTTGTAATTTCATAAATTTATCCAAATATGCTATACTTCAATGTCGTTAATTAAAGATGTACTATTCCTTGATTGCGACAGTGCCTATTTTAAATAAAATATGAAAATATTATATTGATAATGGCGAGTTTAATTTTTGTTATATTACATTTAAGCCTTAAATTAAAAAGGAATTTGAAAACTGCAAGTCTTCCTTAGATTTGTCATAAATTCAGACGTTAATTCTTGTTACTTTTCTATATAAATTTTAAATACAGGACATTAATAGTCGTTTAATAGTCTCCTCTGCAGTAATTATAAAATTATTATAATGAAAATATGCAAATCTCACTGTAATATTACTGAGGCACTGTGAAATGTGTAGAAAATAAATAAAAAATACAAATATTCCAAACAATCCAATATTACATCATCACGATACATTCCCTTCGCAATTTTCTATACTTTCTTATAGAGTGTAAACCTTACATCGATGCTGTATCCTTACAATGAATAAAATTTGAATGTAACGCTGTAGGTAATGACAGTGATAGCTTATGAACAATCCAGGAGTGTTGTTTTTTGTGCTTCATTTATATGAAGAGGATTACAGGAGCTACGTACCTAATTAAAAATTCAAGAATTTCAGTAATATTTGTAATTTTTTTACGATTTTAAAAATTTTCACACGATTCATGCGTTTAAAAAGGAGAGCTGTGAGGGATAAACACGGTCATGTATCTTTATTGGAGACAAAATAAATTTATTATACAAACAAAAAATAACAAAGTTATCCTTATTAGTGAAATACTTGTTTAAACAGTCTCTCATTCATAATAATATAATATTGTAAAATAATAATCATCACTGGTTGTGATATATGAAATCTTTATTTTCCAATCTATATTTTGCCATCTCAAATTCAAGTTTCTCTTTCCAGTTTTATTATTTCTGTTCCAACATTTTTGTAAACTGAGATAAAATTTTGTAAAATGCTGTTTAATTTTTTATTGTATTCAGTAAACTGATTACTTTACAATTACATTCAGTGGTTTAGGCTGCATTTCCTTTCTATTTCTTTTACGGTTTATCCATTAATTTTATACATTCAGTTTCGGGTATAACAGAACCATATTCTTCAAACACATCTGTTTCTGGTAATGGTTGCGCCAAAGTTAATTATTTTTCTGTTACTTGATTGATATTCAAATAAAGCAGAACCAGATTCATCAAATACATCTGTTTCAGGTAATTGCACTTCCATAACAGTTACAATTTCGGATTGTAATCCTCCTGATACCGGCACATATTATGTACCTGTTACAGCAACTTTTCTCCATACAACTAGGCCTAGTTCTTCTAACTCACTAATTTTAATTACTTCGCCACCACCTGTAGCTGTCAGTCCTTCTTTGTTTTCTATATTTTGCCCTCGTACCAGTTTTCCAGTCTTTCAAACGATAAAAAACAATTTGCTTAGAAAGAAACATAAAATGACTGGTATTGGTAAAATAAAGCATAAACAGTCTTCACTTCATACCTTTTTCCATTCTTCTTTACCTAATTGTGGACCATCTCCAATAGCATTTAAAAGAATTACTAACTCATCCAATTTTTTTCAGTATAGTTGTTCTCTACACATGGATTAATAATACCGCTTCGAAAAATGTAATCATTCTCCATAATGTTTAAATATAACTCACATTGCTCCTTACATGGCTTTATTGTCCTTTTTCCTTTCTTTTCCCTGCATAATAAATATATTTTTAGAATAGAGTAATCTTGATTGCATGAAATGGAGTAATCAATTCATAAAAAATATACTTACTCATTTGAATTTGTCATTTTTTAATGTACTTTTTCTTTAAAATCAGTCCGTGGTTTGACAGTTTGAGGTTATAAATAACAAATATGAAGTTTCATGCACTATAAGATTGGCATATATTAACCAAATGACAAAATGTAAGCGACCATCGTACATTGCTCTATACGCTACATCTCTTACATTTTTATAGCGTTATATCGGAAACATACAGAATCAAGCCATACGAATTTTAACATCCCTCAAACCCTGACGAGATTCAGGGGACTCTCCTGCTAAGGTCGACATCTTCAATTTATATATGACGACTTAATCAAGGAAATATGTTTAACAAATTTTGTTACTGAATCCTGAAATATTAGATAATCTACTCTTTGTCTGTTTTTATGATACGAGTAGTATCATTGAATTATTCTGACCACGTTTAAATGATGGCTGTCTTTTAAAATATGATATGCGTGAATGAGAAATGGAAACGATAACACACAACTGTACTGGACCGACGCAAGTTCAATTTGTCTGGACATGGTCATGCTCCAGCTGCAACCGATTCATTGTTCATTTCTCATGGAGTGTGACCCGGGGGACCCGGCCCGGCCTTGTTTATAAAGAAACAACACATGCGTGTAGGTACTTGTACCCTACCCATTATCAGACTTCATATGGTCCATTGGTACTTGGAGAACAAAGTTTCCTAGCTCTTAGATGTAGAAAACAAAGCCACTTTAGAACTTGAGAAAATGTCTCTGTTTCGTTGGAAAGAGCTTCCATATTAACTGGATAATAACTAACACTATACATTATTGAAATTAATTGCTTTATTATTCGAATTATACCGTCAGTGGTATAGTATAAGATCTGCAAAGATAGTATTTAATGTGTTATTATTACACACATTACTCTAGAATGTAATATATGACTTTTGATGTACATTATGTAAAAAATAATTTCGTAAATGCATGTCACCAGGCCATAACATTTATAGGTATTTATGATATTATAAAAATTAATTCGAGGATTTTTCACTTAATACAATTATTTGGACTCTAGACTAAAAATTACAACGTATTGTATGAATTACATTTGATCAAAGAAAAAAATTCACAATAAGGAATATTCCATATGATTAATTCTCATGTTATATCAAATATGTCCTTGTTAAAAATCTTTATACATATATAAACTCGCACGAATACTTGCGGATTTAAAATTAAAGAATGAATGTATTTATGAGCAAAAACAGCACAAAAGATCAACAGCAATTCAACAATTCAAGATAGTAATTTATGTGAGAAAACTATGTACCGCTGAAATGCGTCAAAAGTGCAAAAATGGCGTTAATGACTTTGAATGGCACACAGCTGTGCATGACTGGCTGCAAAAATAATCACACAGAATTCCACGTAACGTGGCTTGTGTTATAGCTACAGGTGTATATGGAAGCCCAAGAGATACAGTGTTTAATGTATGCAGATCATTTGCTTGTGTGTTCCAATAATAAAATTCTTTTGTTGTGTTCCACCCTTGGAACACGTGTGTACAAGTGTGTATTGTAGTGCGCAGATAATAGGACATTATTACATGTATATAAATAGACTAGTAATTTGCAAATAGCCACAGGGAATGATACTGTGCTTCGTCCTTATGAACTGTTTCATAAGAGGGGCCTATTTGTAGCAATCAGTGTCGTACAATACTAACATAACACACTTTGTGTCTGCAGGTTTGTGAGTTATGAAAGTTACATGTTATGCAAACTATAATATAAAATCGAACTGTAGGATATTTGGATCAATATACACTTTATCTTATTTATGTAAAAAAAAAGTTAAAATTGGGCATTAGTGTGAGTACTCTTGAAATATGTTTCAGTCAGAGCCGATAGGACAAAAGCACAGATGTATATCCTTAGAAAAAATGCTCTGAATATGCTGCATATAAGAACATTACTTTCAGCTCATAAACATCAAATTTTAGGTCACCCGCACTTAACATTTTTGTTTTTGTTTGTAGATTAAAATAAACATTTCTTAGAATGATTTTAAACAAAGATATAGGTATATGCTACATGCCTGTGATTTTTTAACGAAACTAATTGCTCCTTTTTTCTTATTAATTAACAAAGCTCTAATATCTAAAATTAATAATTAATATATGTTTACACAATTTTCTAGTTCGTTTGAACAACAGTTATTGCTATTTAAAACAATACTACCGTTTTAATTAACGTCATAATTACAAGTTATGTGTTAAGTGCATTGCCTTGCACACTCGGACGCCACTGGTCAACCTTAATAGAATCTGTTAGCGTGAATTCATCGTCGCTTGAAAGAGCTCTCGTATTGTCTGTCTTATCACTTTCTACTAACATACAGCGCGATTCATTCTTCAGTCCACAGTGTGCTCTACACATCTGACTAGATTCACTGGAAGCCAACAAACAAACCTGTTCCAACACAAACATTACCTGCAGGTTGTTATTAAAATTTCGAGAAATGCAGGAACAGCGGTACTTTTACAGACAGACATGGCTTATTATCATTGCAGTGTCATTGTTATTGTATTTTAATTGTTCCTGGATAAAAAATAAAAAATAATTGGTTTATTCAGAAATAATAAATAATTATGTGCAGTGCTATTAACGAATATCATTATAAAATAAAAGTAGTAAAACAAAGTAATTTTATCTAATTACTTAAAAGAAACTGTTTCATATATACATATTTACCTTCTAATATTATAATAGTTCACAATATTCATACTACTACAATATAAGGAAAATATGAAATAACTGACAAATTTAGATCAGGAAACAACCGATAACAACCGCGTGCCATGTTTATTCAGATATTCGCATTTTTATCACCGGAACAGCTACATTTCTCGTAATCTAATAAATTTAATTAATATCATTAAATACCACTCCACTGTTGTCATCGGCTTTCAAACAAACTAGAACGACAAACACTAACTATAACCTTCTCATTACCCTGATCATGATAGAATAATGAATTTGCACGATATATGTAAGGCTGGTATTTGACATTTGAATGTCACACATGTATGTATGCAGATTAAATAGATTCGTATCTAATGACCGCATGCACGCAGAATACGTGCCCTCATCTATTTCATTCAATATTTAATTTGCAAATTGTATTCTGCACGTATATGCAAGCGTTTTTACAGTATACAACTTCCTTATGCAGTTATGAATATTTTCAATAATCTTGAATGTGAATATTCCAGTTACTGTAATTTAAATTCAGTTTAAGTGGAGTTTAGCTTTAATTTAATTCATTTAGTATAAATAATATATAAAATACTCAGTGAATACTAAATATGTTATCCGACGATACAAAAATTGTGAAATCAATTATAGAATTATAATTATAAATAACTGTTATTGTTCGCATTCAGTTTGAATATAATACAAGAAAGGCACAATTATATGATACTTCAAGGTCAATGATGTCATATAGGAATAATGCGAATTTTAAATATGTAAGAAGTATAATAAATTATTATTTTTTGACCAATCAGAATAAAGATAGTTGTTTACATTTGCATGTGTAGGTGCCTTAATATACCTACAAGAAACAATGTAAATAAAAGTCTGTTTGTCATTCGACAGAACTTTGTTACATACAAAAGCAAATTTTGACATTTGTCTTCTGTTTGCTTATACATAAACCAAGTAACTGATAAGAGAACATTAAAAAACTAAATGATGTCTTATCGTTATATAATATGTTTCTTTTTATAGCATATGTTGGGAAAACATTTGCAAAGTTATTTTTATAATTGATTTACAATATTTTTAACCAAACATTAAATTTATGTTTATTGAAATTATTATTATTGTAAAAGATTCTAATTTATACCTGCGTAAAGAAATTTACCCAAAAAAAAAAAATTAAAAAAAAGAAATATAACACGCACATATATGTTATTCTGTCTTTGACTCATACAGTTCCGTAGTCAACGATTCCGTGCATAAAAATGGTACTGAAGCATTTCCTGAACCGTTTTTAAACACCCGTGCGTTTCGTAACGTTGTCGGGACGCGGCTCACCATGCGGCCGTCATTCGTTATTCCTTCAGTTCGTTCGCAAGTAGTGTTGCGTTATGTTTGTTACTTGTTGTGGCTCTCTTGTGTGTGTTTGGTGTCTAAAAAAACTTCACATTTGACAGTTGTTTAAATAAAAGTGACTATTATTTTACGCTTAAATCAAATGGTTTTCATTTTTACATTTTAATTGTTATTTGTTTCGGCGTTTGTTTATTTCATTTTGGAGTTTGTAAAGAGGTTATGAATTGAAAGAAATTGTTTACGTGAGTATATTGTATACTACAATGGTTCAAGTTTATATTATTTTTGTCACTTTTCGTCAAATAGGAATAGTTGGCTCTGATGCACTGTGAACAGTTTTGCCGGTAATTATTAGTAACAATTTATGATAAAATTATTTATTGTTAAATATTAATTGAAAGCTTCATCGCCGTATAATAAAAATAATGATTTTTTACTTTGCTGGGAAAAACAATATCGTTTTATTGGTGTATTACGTCAAACAAAATAAAGTTTGCAATAATTATTTA
>JAGJTL010000093.1:655242-682406 GCA_022063505.1 Calosoma granatense | reverse complement strand
TTAAGAATAAATAGTTATAAAATTTAAAATAATTCGTCGTATTTATAAACAGTGAACATATATAGTAAAATTCGTTTATAACAACACAGTTATAACGTCGGAATTGTAACCACTTATTTGAAATCCCATATACGCGAACTTAAAAAATTTTGCATATAACGAGTACGCTTATAACGACGATCAATAATTTTTCTCTCCGGTTATTACGACAGTCATGATGATGATTATAACGATGAAGGCTACATTCATTACTAATGTAACTAATGATGATTGGTTGGATTTTGTGAATATTGATAAAAATATAAAGACTTAAATGTTATAGATATTGTGAAAAGCATTGAACATCATGATACCAGCATACTAGCAAATGAAAATAATGAGGACGATCCTGATTTTAAAATCCCTTTATGTGCGGAAGCCCTCGAAGCGATTTTTGTATTTAACAAAATTTATTATATGTGAGAACTTACAGAACATGCAACTGTTGGACAGTTTTTCTAAACTTGACTGTAATCTTGAGCGCATTTATTACGAATATAAATTTCATAAGCAAAGAAAAATGACATATTATTTTTCTACCAGTTAGTTTAGTATGGATGTGTTTATAGTTTACAATCAATATTTTTTCTTATTTATGTCGTTATAAATGTATTGTTGTACTGAAATATAGTTTGGTGTATCATATATATTATTATTATTGGTTATATCGACCTCCGACTATAACGACGAGATTTTTAGGATCCCTTTGATGTCGTTATAACCGGATTTTACAGTAATTAGAAAATAGTTTTTAGATAAATTTTGATTCTAAACTTCTTAAAAAATAATAGTAATTTGATGCAAATGACAACTGATGTCAGCTGTCTTTAGGAATATAGAAACATGCAACCCTTGTCCGCTCTATCTAGAAACATGTAATTTAGCCCTCATAATTATTACTTTATACTTGATGTAGGATAAAAATTGCACAGCATGAGACTGATATTAGAAACTAAGTATACGTATACACATACTTATTACTAAATTAGACGGACCAGTAATTAGTTAATAAAATTACTTAGGTTTCCTAAAATGAAATAGGTATAATTTTCATCATTAACTAAAATAATGTACTTTTCAAAACTAGAACTAGCAGATGTACTTAGTATTCATATGAAATTCAAGATTAATTCTGATGAAACTGAACTACTTGCAATGCATGTATAACGTAATTTGTTACATAACATTTCATTACTGATTATCTACAGTTCTTCTTTACATTTTACTATGAGATAGTAAAATTAGAGCGTCTATCATTTCGATATTTATAATATAGTTAACTAATTGCATAATTACCGACCTATTTACGATCTTACCCAATCTGTATTTTTTATATTCATCTAAATGATAAATTATTATAATTAGGAAGTATTTTCAGGTCTAGTTAAATTCTAAATAGATAACGCATTACAATTAATCTCTTGCTAGTTTTGTTGAAAATCAAATTTTTTTTATCAATGCATAAACTTATTTTTCTGTAGATAAGTGTTGAAAATAATATTCTGTTGTACTTTATATATCGTGAGTAAGAATTTGTTAGATTAGACTAAAATAAAGTTTTTTAAGGCGCCATTTTAAATAAATTATGCTTATTGACTGACCATTCGGCCATATGTGCACAATTTACATACATTGTCCCGTACTCCACTGCAGATGTCAAATTGTGTATGGATTTCGTATTATGAATCTATAATAGTTTCCAGCTTCTGAAATATATTTCTTTTGTAATAAGTAAATGATTTAGGTTGTATAAAAGATTCTAGAATATTATAAGAACAACATTGCATAACTACAGTAAATTACCACGAATAATATTCAGTATTCTGTAAATCGTAACTTAAGCCAATGTCAGATGATCATTTTTTGTATCAAATTATACTGACAGTAAATATACTGCTTTGCTGTGACGTGTTTTTTGAAGTTGTTAAATGTCTCATCTTATAGCACAACTTCCAATATTTCCTGTACATTATTTTTAAGACCTGTACATACATTTTACTATAACACTTACGAATTTCGCACCTTTGATCGAGCTACGCTTTATGACCATCTTGTATACGTCGCACGTGCCCTCCATAGCTTACTTTTAAAACAATCTGAATTAGTGTGCGCGCACATAAATTTGGTGCGATCGAAACAGCCGTTCGCATACGACAGACCCTCATGTTTACATTACGTTCAAACGTGTATGCGTGCGTGCGTTGCACCCTCGTCTCTTTGTGCGTACATGCACCCTTCGTGGGGGTCGTTGACGCATGCGCGCACGTGTCTACGATTGCGTGCAGTGCGTTTTGGTGTCTAGACGCCACTGTGCGCATTTGTGATTGTTGTGTAGTGAAAAACAATATTCCACACATGACTCCAAATACTGTCGATTAGTTAGTGTGCAATGTACAAAAAGGTGAAGTTGGCTATGTGTGTGTGTTTAGATGTTTTGTGATGTACTTTGAATGTGATCCTTTGCTGAGAAAATAACGTTATCTTCAAGCTGAATGTGTACTAAGAAAGTAATCGTTATTTTTGCAATCAGATATTATTTCGAATGGTAATCCTTTTTAACGAATTAAATTATAAGTACATTATTAGTTTGGGCACTGATACCATTGTACCAGTATACAGTGACAGCTATTTACATGCGATACTACTTGTTTACTACTAAATTTGACACTATTTTTAATATTATGGAAACTTGTGATTTTCGTAGCAGTACTGTAGCAACAATGTCAATTTTAGTAGCATAATTTAGCAGGGCCTGCGAATAGCAGGCAATTTTACCATATTTTGTTAGTATGTCTGCTGATTTTTGAATATTTTGATTTTATGTTAAATGTATTAAAAATTATTACTGTTTTTAAAATTAATTGATTTAATTTTAGCTGCTTAAGAAAATGTCTATTCAGTTATAATTGCGAAAAAGTTTCTTTTTTTTGTACACGCTTATGATATAAAAATGCCTACCTCTACTATTCCTTGTTGCTATGTGAATTTTTAATTCACATAAACTTTTTTTGCTGACACATCGTATGACGAAAATTCGATCTGAAAGTAGATATGTGTGATAAGCTAATTTTATGCAACGTATTGAACTGTTATGCATATTCGGTACAATATAATACATTTGTATATGCTAGCAGTTGAAATATGTCTTTATAATCACGTAAAATTGATAATAATACCTTCTTGTTAAAATATAACTTATAAATTAAAAATTCAGATTTATTGTCAACATTTGTGTAATTATAGTAGACACATTGTTTTCATTTTAAAACATATCCAGTAACAATTAATTTGGTCTTTACTCCCTAATTGTCAAGCATAATTAATGAACCATGGGTATAAATAACATGCGTGCAATATACAAAAACACCCTAATATATTTAATTTTTTATGCAATTTAATTAAAACAACGATTTTTATAATATTCTTTATGAAAGCAATGTGCACGTTGTATTTGAAAACGTAGCATTAAATTGCTACTTTATAATAGAGAAATTAATGTAATTGCTGCTTATACCGTTTCTGTTATTTTGCGAACGCAAGGATTCACGTACAATCTATACTCCGAGTGTATTGTATACTGCTTAAAACAATGTGTAATATGCAACAATTACCAGAAGTATGACAGGAATGTGTCCGAAATACACACATTATTGTTCTTGTCTGGTTTATGGTAAAGTTATGTTCACTATTATCTTCCTACGGTTTTACATAATTCTGTGACCGTATTTACCATACACTTCTACTGGTCATGCACGAAGGTCACATGTGACTAAGGTGAAGGCATTATTTTCGGGTTAAACTTGAACAATGCCCAGACAAGTGTTTTATGGAACAAGGACATCGTACACCTCATATAGCCAAGATTCTTTAACTTTCATTTATATGACTATTTCAAGAACAATATACCATTTCACTAGAGAGGTATTCATAATGATAACTTCCTACTGTATGCAAGTGTATACTAGTTCAGACTGTTAGTAGGTATATACTTTTCATAATTAAAGTTCTGTAGAAGAAATCTGCGGTTTGAACAAGTAATAAAGTTCACATAAACATGGATTCGTAACGCTTCCTAGCTGAGATAGAAATTTAAATTTTCTATCTGCGTTTGATATAATAACATACACAATATTAACATAGTAGTTTTAACAGAAAAAGATTGCGTAGAAATTCGTGAGAACCTTTTCAACACCTGACACGATAAACATATTAATATATGATTAAAACTTGTTGTACTAATTCTTAACTAGCTTCCGTATCACTGGAATATACTGGTGATTTTTCTTTTGTTTCTTAATATCCAAAGGTTTATACTAGTTACTGTATTCGAAAGTAATTGTTTTGTAATTAACGTTCCTATAGACCAATTCATAGTTTAAATATCAGATATATGCATAAAGACGATAAAATCAAGCAATATACTTTCTTTATTTGCAATAAAACACAATTCAATTCATTGTGTGGTACCATAAAATAATTTTTTTATTTTTTACATATGTATATGTACATACATATTTTACTTGTATTTTATGCTAAGTTACTTATCTTCTAATGATTCGTATAAAATATATAGTAAAAGATAAAATTATGTAGATGTTTAATATATGCAGTAATATTGTGTAAACATAAATATAACAGAAACACAATATAAATGACATTCAAATATAAACTTACAACGTAAAAGGGTCAAAACTGTTTACAATGTAGAGCAAGCCAAAATACAACTATAAATAATATCAGAATAAATTAAATATCCCATAACTTGTTTACATACTGTGGATATGAATTAATGGAAAATAGATGCACAAGAAACATGATGTTTTTATATTTCATTAAAAAAATATATCATAAAATGACCGAAAAGAAATAATTTTTGTTTTATATTGAAATTTAAATATAAATCTATAATTCTGATATTATTTTTCTTTAATTTATGGCCATTCTAATATAATTAGGAATAAATTCAACATATTCTATATTTATCTATACAGATCAATCCATCTGGATTCAACTATATCGCTAGAATGTGATACTGACGTGAATATATGCACAAGCATAGTGAGAAATAATAGTGACAAATATTACAAGTGACACTGTATATATACATACGTTAGTGTGAACTATGGATTCGTGTTTTCCGCCATTGGCGGCACTCAGTCTCAGGGACTCCCGGAAGAATTCCGGAAGTGTGAACAGGCACAGCAGCCATGGCGGAAATGCCACTACGGAGAATGGAAAGATAGAAATATTACAGGATCTAGATCTTTATTATATTAGACAAATCGCACACAACCTGAAGGTAAACGTTAATTGCATTTTATATTTCTTTATTAACACATACATAATCTTTTCATGTTGTAAAAGTTATAAATATAATTAACATTTTACAGTTACGATAACAACTATGTTTTTGAAAATTAATAACTTAATTTATTATGTCTACGTGATCATGGTCCAAGGATAAAGACGTCGTTTTGCATTGGAAACATTGAACAAAAATAATGAATTATGAATGAAAATTTATTGCGTAAGGTTACATTTATCATTACTATATTGAGGTTTCGTGGAATAATTTGTTTTAGGAACCTCTGATTATTGCAAATTTGAATATTTTTTTTAATAGCACGTACATGGAAGAACTATTCTCTAATGGTGATTAGACATTGTAGATTTTAAATCTGTTGATCAAATAATGGAAGTTACCCGTTTAAAACCTAAATCCGTGCAACCCCCAGGTTCTATGGGTGGGGTATGCAAAGTGTTTCCTGTCTGTATTATATATCCCTGAGAAAGATTTTCGCTTCCATACATTCATTGTATATTTTATTTTTTTAATTTTATGTAGCTTATAGTTCTATTGCTAATCAGAAACATATATTACAGCGCTCATTCAATAATATATTATTAATTCGATGAAGTACATACGATACAAACAGCTCTGCTCCAATGATTGACGTCAATTTTAAATTGTTCTTTAAATTATTTGACGTAAATAGTGACGTATATACGTACAATATTATATTTAGGGATGTCCAATTTTCTTTGAGTTAAATATACAGTAGGAAAAATCGTGTTAATCGAAAGGAGAAAAAAAAAGATATACACAATAATGTATAAATAATCCGAACCCCTTATAATCCGAACACTCTAATAGTGTAAAGAAGTATCCATAATCCGAACTCCTGTATTCTGTAATCCGACAACATTATTTTTTTCATAATTAAATATCCGAACGTTTACTCCATTGTTTGTAATTTCATTTATTTGTCGGAAGTCTGTCTTTATTCTTCATTGTATATTTGAAATGTTTTTTGTTTGTTATTTAAAATAAATGGTTTTATAGTTATTGCGTATAAATTTCATTGTGTAATATTATACAAACATTTTTTTCGTTTAATAATGTATCTATAAACCGAACAGCTCGCCGAACACGTTCGAATTATAGATACAATGCACTATGATTCTATAATCCGAAAGTTTTGTTAATCCGAACGGGGTCTGGAAACTTTCTGTCCGGGTTATTCTTACATTACTGTAGTATGAATATTTTTTATTGAAACATATAGCTTTACATAATACAGGTAAATACATACCTGCAGAAAATTATTGTTTTATGGGAAATTCAATTATAGATTATGTTACGCAACCAACAAATTTGTATAATCCGTTATTTTTGTCTGATAAAATTATTTGTTTTGCCTAATCCGGATAATCGAAAATTCGGATAATCAAGGTCTAGATAATCGAGCTTCTACTATACATGAATATTTGTAAATAAATTATTGTATAAAATAATCTATATGTTGTGACACCCCTGTTACATTCATTGAATCATGTATATATCACGGAATTTATTTTGGTTTAACTACATTCTCAGTCGGTGGGAGAACAAAATGTATAAATAGTATTCCACGTGAATATATGTAAATGTTGCGGACTATACAGTTGTTACATTGTCACATTTCAGAGTGTCCTTTCTATAATAATATATACATACATACACGTTAAATATTTCTACATATTTCTAAAAATACAATATAAGGCATACATATGTATACTTTTCACAGATTTAAGTTTTTCCTACATATACACACTGATGTGTATAGTACGTTCATTCTTCATATTCCTGACTTTTTACCTTTTAATGATTAACATACTATACTTATAAATTCACCATGATGGGTTTAAAATACAAAAACAAAGCAGATTTACCACATGTATAAATACGTTTTGTCGTTAGTACTTGCAGAGGGACTTTGTTTAGATTTTCCCCATTGCTAATCGCATTAACATGCGCTGTCATAAACTTTATCAGTTTGTTACTCAATACATTCGTGTAACGCCACACAAATGCTAAATATAAGCGCTATGTCACCAACAGGCAACGGCCGCCACAGTGTCTAGTAAAGCCGTTTTGTAAGTTCAGTGCACGTCTGCCGAAGCTATTGGTTACACACCGCACCGCACCACGCCGTGGCGCCCTTATCATTCTCCGTTATATGCATATCCACATTGTACATCATTGGGAATATTGTTATTCCATAACTATATACCATGGTATTCAACGACCCTACTTGCGTGCTGTAGAACAAAGTAAGCAACGTTTGCACCTGCGCATACGAAACAAGGTGTTGTTTCCTCGAACGCCCAAGCGGCATATGTGATGACGTGTATGGACATGAGCGGAAGACACCACGGTATTGTCGTTACTCCTTCTGCAAATTGCGTGCTCGTCATGCAGATAACAAATTAGAAATGTAGCTAAATATATCTGTTTTCTTTCAGAAACTAGACCACATTGTATCCGGTTTATTCATATGGTTTTGAAACAAAACATTGCTTAACGAATTTTAGTCAATTACTCAACGATAATTTATTTTTAGTGTATATTCTTTTCATAATCTTGAATGAGAGTCTACATCAATATAAATATTTATATAGTATAAGTAGATTAAGTGCCAAATATTTCTGGCAGATTGTCCATATAAACCAAAAAAAAACTTACAATTAAGTGACATGTTATTGACAGTTGCTAAGTAGAGGTTTGACTGTTTATTAGACAACCTGCGTTTTATGGATTTGTGTATCTTGTAGTATAAATTAATTGCACTATATTGTTTTATTTAAGCTTACTTATAAATATCGTGTATTAAGCCACTTTGTTGACGAATATGTTGCCATGTTCGCAGTAACATTAGACAGAATTTTAATGTCACTGGAGTCTGACATGAAATATGAAAAAACCTTGAAAGTTACAGATATTTTTTTCTACATAGGTATTTCCTTGCTCCTATTGCTGGCGGTCACGTCATTTTTCGTCCTACGCACCACGTGATATAGGTAAATTATGTCCTACGGCCAACATTATAACATACGGAATATATCAGTCACATGTACATATAATATTTTCATCACACTAATGCGCGACGACATAATTTACTAATTATACATTGTCCACACTTTTGCTAATAGCTAGTTATTTGAACTACTCGAGACAGAAATATATATGGTGTATTTGCATATCAATCTACTAACATATGATGTAAGTATTTAAATTTTGAAATTGGAAGAATGTTAATCGGTAATATCAAACAGCAACAGTATTTGAGATGGATGAAAAAATACCAGGTAGTTGCTCGATATAAATTTATAAATTATAAAAAATTACCGGGATGACATCTCACTCCAATTTTTGTACAGAATTATGGCTAATATAAGCAATGATACTCAACATTTTTTATGAAAGATTGACATTAATATTCCACGTCAAATCTGACACAACTGTAAAATATATACCATCATCACATTGTTTCAGTAATGTTTTTCTTGAACATATCTTGAACACATACCGGGACCGCACATGACCTTTAATTCGTCTATTTATAATTTAGTTAATTTTCATAAAACCAAACATATTTTTTGTACTGGTTTTACAGCAATTACATATATCGTAATTAATTAGTGATAACGTAATTATTAAATAGCGATATCATTTTTATGAACTTGCTTATAAATATTGTATTGTATTAATACAGTATACATAAAATATCTGTTGTTGAATATTGTTTTTTCTTTATATCGGTTCTTGAACTAAAGTTTAATGAATTTTCTATAAAAAATATAGAAACAGTATAAAGCAGAAAATCACATAAAGGCACTATATTTTTAAAACATCTATTTATATATTTTTACGAATAATATTTCTGCCTTGCCATTTGTTTATAATTAAAAAAATGATGACATTGAATATACGCATCCTGATCAACTCAAAACACGGAACATTATTTCTCGCTAGAAATTTCTGTGTAAACTGTGTTATTTTTAACCAAATTCATTGAGTATACATCCTCTTGATTTTTTTATGAGTATGTTTGTTAATAGACCGTCGAATCAAATATTTATATTAATCACGTAGCATAACGTCAGACTTCTCTCAAAATAATTCGCGTATTATTTCTGGCCCCTACAAACAGTTAATATTGGAAATTATTTAAACCAATCAGTGTGCACAATTTTCGTAATTATTTCTAAATATTAATCATCGTAATTTTTAATTGACATCTCCTTTTAAGTAGTTTTTTGATTTTATTTTTAACAATAAATATTAGCAATTTTCATAAATTATTCTGGAGAAGAATATCCTTATATGAAAATTTAAAATACATTCAGCATATTAATATACGGGTTTTTCCGCCGCGTACATTTTCAATATTGAACACTTTATTACAATATTTTCTTTCATTTGATGTACGGAGAATCCTGACGATTAATTGGAAATATAATTGAGATATATTAACTAGTAGAATTACAGTTAATTATTCCGAATTTATTCAGATTATATACGACTTCATGACGTCAGTGTGCAAGTGCATCAATTGCAGTAAGAGGTCAAAGTTCGACTATTATAAGATGCGTTATTACTCATACTTCTGTGCAAGATGACTTATGTGTTATTACTAACAGAAAAAAACTGTGATGGAATTAGATAACTCGGAAGATCTACTAATCATATTGTAAATGGAGAAAATGAGTGATACATATTATCAAGTGATAATTAATACAATCCGTATTGGTTTTTTGTAGAAAGCCCATCAAGCGGTTATGATATATGAAGCGGAAGAGATTATTTTAAATATAGTTAAGTTCATAGGTAAAGAGCTGTTATGATCAGTATTATTATGCTTCGAGCGTTTTCATAGTAAGAAAGCAGTGTTCAGAAAATGAATCTTTTATTATGGTTTATGTATTTTCTACTTTCTTCTAAATTAAAATTAAATGATGACGAAATAATTAATATGCGTACATACATAGATATATTGGAATGCAGGGCTGTAACGTGAAGAATTTGTGAGGCGATGTCTCAAGCAATACTAATATAGATGTGACATTTTATTTTTGATATTAAATATTAACTATAAAAAGTATAGGTTTATTCTGAGGTATATTCTAACTAACAGAAATATAGCGGCATTTGTTACAATTCGAAAATACGATCACTTTTTCTAAAATATTTTTAGCAAAATACACATATATATTTTTTTAATATATCGTTGTTTATATGTAATTGTAGTTATATCTAACAAACAAGTGTAGAGTATAATGCAAGTAATTTTAAGTTCACGTCATTCGCTACTAAAAATGAACTTTTATGTCACATACATGTTAATTTTAAATGCTATATCAAATGTGGGTGTCCTAATATCAGTAATAATATCCTTAATTAGTATAATACTGAAAACAAACTAAGGTTTCGATCCCCTTTTTTGTAGTAAGTGTAAACTAAATTATACTACAGCATTTCATAGTCCAGAATTTATTCTCTTTATATTGACCATTTAAATAACATTGCCATCCACATTTTCAGCTGAATTCTTCTTCTAAAATATAGTAAAAAATTAATATTTGCTTAACAAATTCCCAAGTTCCTGCTAAAAATATTACAACATGGATGGCTATATATCTTTGCATGCAGAAGACTGTGGATGAACAAAAAAAACATACATACATGTTCATGTAACACGTTGACAGACATTAGAATACTATCGTCTGTACATATATACATCCATATACCAGATTGCGTCTATGGACACGTGTGCATTCGCCTGTGCGTGTGTGGCTGTGTGATCGCACAGTTGGTATAGGGTCGGTGACGTCATATGCTAATGTCTCTTTCCATGTGTGTGTGTGTGTGTATGCGTGAACCTCATTCACTGAAGTCTTCGCAATAATAATACAGGATCGACGGCGTCAATGTTCCCGAACGCAATTGTATCTTAACTGATTGAACAAATATCCATTTAAAATAATAGGTTATTTCCATTGCAACGTTCAATGTTGAACAACGTTTCTAGTTTAAATTATATACAATAAGTGAAGTGCATATTAAGTAAATTATCTTGCCTTAAAAAGTAACTTTTAGTATTATATATGGATAATATGTATTTACAACTATAATTAAATTTATATTTAGTAATTTTCAAAGTAAAATGGTAAAAAGCATTCACTATTTATAGTAAAATTTAGCTGTGTGCAACTTCAATAAATCGGTAAATATAATAAAATAGTCAAGAGAATTTAATAGATTTTACGATAATTAATGCGATGAGATGAATAATCACTGTTTCGTTCCGGTTTTTTAATTTGATACTAATATAATAATATATTAGTATCGGATGTATTATAATGCATTACAGCATAGTTTGTTAAATAAGACAAAGCAATACATTTAAATTTGTTTTCATTTGTAGTGGAAGTCATTAACTTGTATTTTGTAATTTGTTTTTTAATATTAGAATATTCTTAAATAAAGGCTACAATACAGGCGGTTGATTAAAATATAATTTGTCCATTAAGGCATATAAACGAGAGAAATTAAAGACGATTGTGAGAAAAAAGGGTCAGATTTCATAGTAATAGGAAATGCGTGATATTGTATATCTCTGTATTATAATACTGAAATCTTGCATTTCGCATTAATTTCCACGTGCAAAATAATTACTATAATTTTTAACTTACAAGTACACATAAATAAATAAACTAAGAGTATGACAGATATTTCTGAAATAATTTTTATTAAATATAGTACAAATTATGTCATATCCATGTGTATACATGGTGCTGACAGACATAATGTACACTGTAAACTCGTCTGTTTGTTGTGTGGTCATTATATTGTGTAGTTTTCAGAATTATGACGTCACACTTGTCATTATACATATGAATGAAAGAACAAGTTTTATTTTTTACTTTTCTTGTTTATTAAACCGCATATTTACATTTTTGTCCTAAATCTGTGTAGATCGCTAGCCTTAAAAAGATTTGAACCCGGGATCTGCAGATAAAAGTAGCACCTGTAACTAACCTATTTATAAACGAACTTTTTTAAATTATGCAACATCGCAGTTATATAGGACAGATGAGCAAACAGCTATTGCTTAACACGATTTTATTTTTGATTCTACGCATTTCGTGATATTTGATATTTTCGCAAACGTTGTAAGTACCTCATAAAACATTTACTGCCAGTCTATAAAAATATCAATTAAAGTTTTCTTATTTTAAATTTACAGTTCTCCTTTTTGTCAAATATATAGGTAATCTTGAATGCACATAATATTATAATTAAAACAATTCTTGTGTACAAATATTCCACGGACTAATATATCGCGCCTTCCATTTCAAATAACAAACACAAAAACTTTCGCTACACACACAAATTTGACGACATACATATTTTATGAAAAAAAAAAAATATTATATTAACTGTCGGTATTCCAAAGCATATATAATATATCCAATGGGAATTTCTCATTTAGAAATAAAAATTAATGTAACTAATATTAATTTTAACTGGGATCACGTGGCATATTTTGCTGTATTTGCTGAATATTAGACATTTCCGGGAATAGCTGGTTCTAATGATAACTGATACCATGTTGCAAGGGGACCCACCGTACCATGCGCTAGACACACGTGTTATCGATACATACATGTGTACATACATGTTAACGTACTTAATTTTATAATTTTCTGCATATCTTCCACTGAAATATAACTTTTACAACAGAACAAAAATTAATTGTTCGTAAAATTGTATGAATATCATTTGTCAAATAACAAAAAAAAAACATAAAACCCGTGTTGCAATGAACAAATGTTAACTTTTTTCTAGTTAATTGATGCTCTTGTACAAATGTAAGATTTAACTCTGTGTATAATTGTACTGCGCGGCCAAGTATTCTTTGTATCTTTATTGAGCAACAAGATGTATTGATGCGAACTGTAAGTGCTAGCTGATGCGTGTGAGATGTGAGTTAATGAAACGAAGCCTGTGGCTGTTTTTACTTTCTTCTCCCGGCATCTGCTGTTCTGTGTGTGCGTGTATAATAGCATAAAATAAAATGTAACGGAAAAACAGCATGTTCATTTTGAAAATAACTTTACACTATTCATCTCTTCGTTAAAACTGAAAACAGCAAGAATGTGAAAGAATGAAAACAGTTGTTATCAGTTACAGAATTGATTCAGTTCCTCTCACATTAAAATGAAGTTAAATCAGCATTAAATATTAATTACTAGTATATTACGTTCCATAAAATTTGAGATAGAGTAGATCTTATGACATTATTGTAGAAAAATTCGATTAACAGAAATATTTTAAATAGTTGTCAATTGATTAACTGAAGATAAATTTTAACAAATAAGTCTGAGAACAATATGAATATAATTTCTATTTAGTATATTGCATACAAGTGCATATATGAATAACATGAAATCTCAGAATACATGCTGTGTTGTTTTCTAAAATACACAATAATGAATTTGGTCACACTGTATTGAAGAAAAAAAAAGTGAAATATGAATGAATTTAATATATTAATATCTTGTTTTAAAGCATAGTGTCTATTTTATAAATTAGCATCAATAAAGTATTTGAAAAATTAAGTTTTATCACGATAAAGTGAATTAGAATAATATAAATATTTTAAAAATTGCATTAAACTACATGTCAACGTGAAAGATAAGCTTACTTGATTCATGTATAAGTATAGCACAAATTAGCAGCTACTTATGATAAATATTTCTAGTAATATATTATGTATGAGGTAGGAGAATTATCATACTCAGATATGAAGTAAGCGTGCACCGAGTTCTTCCATAATGATCCGTTATATCCGGTGTCTCATGCGAGCTAGCGAGCAGCTTCCGCCTTCATGCTCAGCCAGTACAAGAGATATCTAGCTAATTAGATCACCCAGTGTGTGTATGTGTCATAGTTTTTGCATACATGTATGTGTATATGCACATGTATGTACATATACAAAAGTATGTGTGTGTGTGTGTGAGAAACAGTCATATTTATGTACATTATTTGTATACATAAATTTACTTGGATATATGCAGGTAGGTATCCAGTATTTATATACATATGTGTATCATACATCTGTGCTATACATGTTTATAAAGATATTGCAAAGAGGGGCATTTTACAAGAGGGACATAATGTAGGCAGATTAAAAGTTTACTCCATATGAAACCTCACACTTTTTAATGTAAGCTAAATATAAAATAATACTTGTATTTTAAATATTGTATTTGTCCATATAAATTAATATATAAAAATTTATTATGATTTAAGAAGTACAGAATTTCTTGATGCGAAACATTGTCCACAAGTTTCTTCAATGGAAAATTTATTTATGAGAATGTGAAGTGATTTTCTGGATACTGGTATTGATATTGATTATTTATGTATATTTTAATTTTGATCAAGTGCACCCGTGTTTATATATTAGTTGCTTCACATTTGAATTGGTTTCACGACTGGCTTTAAATAACTGTGTCCTTCACAATAATTTATCTCATGTTCCTGTGCCTACTTGATATTCAACACTCGCCACGCTTACATATGGAATTATTCTTCTCCATCAGGACCATGGTCACGTGATACACAGCATAGTGTACATAAACTACTCATACATACATACATACATACATACACATACATACATACATACATACATATGCATATCTATTACTAAAATAAGTTATGAATAACTACTAGCAAAGTATCCGGCGGTGTTCACTGAAATTTAATGCCCAATTGCGTCAACTACATTTAATTTTAAACAACGATAAAAAAGAACAATAAGTATCTTTTAATGGAAATGAAAATTTTCCATATTATTATTTTCAAATGCAATTTCAATGATACTGTAAAATGTATCTTCTGCAATCGTA
Organism: Calosoma granatense; assembly: GCA_022063505.1. Lineage (NCBI taxonomy): Eukaryota > Metazoa > Arthropoda > Insecta > Coleoptera > Carabidae > Calosoma > Calosoma granatense. Next base: position 667,127 of record JAGJTL010000093.1, on the reverse strand, counting down.
CATATAAATTAAATATTTTGTAATTTCATTCTCTCTTTAGAAAATATGATCGTAATGATATAATTGAAATAGTAATTAATTATTACTTTCAAGTTCAATGTCAGGATCAGATGAACAAACTGATATTGATCATGCGATAATAGTTATTTTCAATTTAACCTTTTAAAAATTACCTACGTACATTGATGACAATTTCTAGAAATTACACGTTAATTATTGATAAGTTTAACTGATTACTAGGCAAGTGACATCGATGACAATCGAGTACGTAGTCAGCAGACATTGACCAACCCACGAATAAATGTCATTGCAACAATTATTATCGTAGTCATGTTCTAGAAAATGACTCATAAGAAAATTACGCGTGTTCTTAGTTTACAGTTTTTAATTGAAAAGATCAATAATGCCAATTGGTTTTCTCTGAACTAAGAATGAATACACTTACCAAACTTTATTGACTATATAACACAATTTTACAAATAGCGAGGGATACCATTGAAAACGTGTAAAATATCACTAGTTGTTATTTACGATATATAGCAAAATATTTTTAGTTGGTATTATAAAAACTACCAATATATACTTAGTAGAAATAGTATAAAATTGCAGAAGTTTTTGCGAATATATAACTGAATGTAAAATATACAAATTACATATTTTAATTTGGAAAATTTCCATCTGATTAATTTGCAAAAGAAAATGAAATTAGCGTATAAACAGAATAAAGTTACGTATATAAGGAAAAGTTTAGATGATACTTAGATTAACTCAAAGTTTCAAGTAAAAAAACATGAAGTAAATTTGAAAGTTCAAAATAGTAACATATATTTAAAACTGAAATTCTAATTGACAAATGTAATTTAACATTTTGCAATCCTTGCAGTTTTTAGCCAGGGCTGAGTTAATCTTGGTCTGCTAATGAAATTGGCATGCTGCAGATCCTTGAGCTGGAGGAATTTTTATGTGTATAATAATTTGGATCATGAGCTGTTGAGAGACTCTACGAGTAGATATGCTGACTGGCATAACACGGTGCTGGTCCTGATCACTGTCAAACGAGGCCGATGACGTCGAAGGTCATAGCCCCTAAAATAGTAAAGTGGCTTCTTCGTGTGTGTCGCAACTGTACCAGCCACCCACATTATACCGTACCGTGGCCTATAATACACCGAAAATTGTTAATGCAATCAGTTTTTATATAAAGTAGATTAAAACTCAGCAACAAAAAATATATTATTAAACTTTATGTGCCAAACAAAAATGCTTCAGGAGCTTGCGTGCGTTTAGTTTTAAATATATTTATTTGTTTCAAGGATATATTATATTATTTTAAAGAAATAAAATAACAGTCCTAGGTTGAGGTGAAATAGAAAGATTTTCAAATTAATGAGATAAATTTTAGGATAACCGACGTATATCTTTCACAATTTCCGGTGACAAAAATAAGATCAAAGAAGAAAGTAATTGCATGATCAACTGGAATAAATTGTCAGTTTCTTTAATCAGGTGACAATTTTATGAAAAATAAATATAACATGCAAATATAAATTTAGAGTAGTCTAGAGCTTTAAACAAGGGATAAACCACGGAGGAAATGCAGTGTAGAGAATTGAGAAATCTTAAAGAAAACTTTGGGAAATCTTGTGTTAGTGTATACAGTTTTGTTTACCCTTCAGCTTTGAACGCTGGGTAGATTGTTCAAAAGATTCCAGTACATCTATATGTATATGTATAAAATGTTATACTTGAGATCATATACATTAGATATGTACTTTTATATGCACCGAAATTGTTTTCTCTAATTATAAATAGTTCTTTGAGGAGACCGGAATATCCCATAGCTATATTGCAAAAATGAAATGGGTAGTTTTTCAAAAATTACACAGGTCTATCTTAATTCTCATTTATCACTATTACATTCTCTGTTCTCTTTTTACTTTCTTATACACAGTATAAAAAGAAAGTATTGTAATCATGAAAAATTTCGAATCCGAGATTTTGGTGGAAATACATGTTTTGAGGTCCTCTGAATACGTTTTGACTATTTTCGCAATGATGTCTGTGTGTGTGTGTGGGGATGTGTGTCTGTATGTTCATTATCTCAAAAACCAGCAAAGCTAGCTTAATGAAATTTCATATTTAATAGTTTCTTGATTATCTGAAGAGCTTATTAGATTTTGGGTATAATCGCAAAACCGGAAGTGGAAGTTTACTGATTACTAAAATTCCAAAATTCAAATTATTTTCGAAACCAAAAGAGATATCAAAAAAATTTTCAGATAAAAATTGTAGCAAATGATATTCTGAATAAAAAATATTCTATTAATTTTTCTTCTATCTGTATTCAGTTTTGAGTTATAGATATTTATATGTTCACGGAAATTATTAAAGTATCATATCATGCTTTGAAAACAAAAAACAAAATATGAAATAAATACAAAGATTACTTATCTTGTACTGTCAGATGTGTCAATTAAAAATTTCATGCTAGTAAAATTGAGTTTGAAATACGTGTGTATAAGAAAGTCGTGTGGTGACCACACCAGATTTTTAAGTATTTATACCACCATGTGATAACAACTATGCTGCAGGCCAGGCGTTAATTGTTTTAGAGTTATAATCTAAAGTTCACGCTTACACCGAGAGAGACTGCTAATGATGATACCACACAGGATGATGTGAGTAGCGTGTGCTACAAGTAAAAACACACTCAGCCCTGTATCTGCACGCCATCACACACGTACACCACTCTAGATGTTAGTAGGCACGTGTGTGTAGTGTGTACCGGAGATACATCCCATTTCATCTTAATTTACAAATGAAGACTCGTATTTCGGTCCGTTATATCCTGCAGGCATATATATAATCTTACAACCATTCTCACAGTAAAACTCACAAAAATAACTAATTAATTAGTCAAATGTATCCAACCTCGTAATTAATATATAATCAGGAAATTGTGTAATATTTAATTTCGCGGATGAATAAAGTAATAAATAATATACTTGATGAGAGTAGATGAATGGATATTGAATGAAGGAAGAAATTCTTGTTTATACTAATATAGATATTTTATTGTCATGTAATAATTTAACCTATAATAAATTGATAAATAGCTTTATATAAATATAGACATACATTTACGGATTTCTACTGTCAATCGAATGTTGAAATGAGAGTAATATACGGATAGTAAGACTGGTAATAAATATAACACTACAAGTGCGATAGTTGAAAATATGATGTAGTAAATAGCTAATAATTTTGTACAGAGAAAGTTAAACTAATCCGATTCTCATATATACAGTATACAGAATTTTTGCTCATTATTTCAAATCATCTTCTCTTTAACTTTCCTTTAACACATTAATTTATCGTATTTCTTCATACTTCTAGTATAAATAAATAATTGAAAAATTAAGATCAGGTTGCAACCAGTTTCGAAGTTTATTTCATACATATGTTGAAATAAATATTTTAATTTTCACAATGTACATATATTAACAATGTCTCATCTACAGTAATACAAGTTAGCTAAGTGCAAAATATACTTATTGCCGGACGTCAAATTTTGGTTAAAAATCAGCTTTTTTAAATAAATAATATACAGTAATGTCCGCTTATAACGAACCCGCTTATTGCGAACTTTCGTTTACAACGAACCAATCTATAAGGTACGAAGTAAAGTATCATTAAGCGTGCGTTATTTTTTCGCAAATAACGAACCCGTTTATAATGAACTTTCGGAGATAACGAACCGTAATTTTTGTTATAATCGCAAAATTTTCAAGTTTCAACTATCGATTTTTCTGAATTCATCGTAATTTTTTGGTCCCTTTTTCAGTTATAATAATAATATTTCCGGAAATATCGTTTTCTAGACTCTATCGTTCCAACTTTTCAGTCCCTTCAGAAACGATGCATTGAGATTTCATAGTATTTTATTTGCCTGGAGGCCAAAGAACGGTACACTGTATTTTAAATGTATTTATTATAATTACATTACACTAAAAAGTGTTACAGGCATTTCAAACAGACTGGAAATATTTTCCTTTTATTACTAAAATATTTTTTTCGGAATTGTTTCTTATAAATCAGTGTATTAAACAACCCCCTCAGAACCATACTATTATGAAATGTATTTTCTTAGGACTCCAGCGACCTCATTCAGAAAAAAATCCTCATTTTATATTCCGATTTATACAATGAATATATTCCTGCGACTGCCTGTTGCATATTATAAATGTATCATATTGGAATATACTCGCGAGTGGATTCTCTTTGTTCTGTGTTCGTGTGATTCGATAGCAGTAGCCGTATCTCCGTATGTTGAGTCTCAGTCTCGGGGTGCTATTCCTAGATCATTCTCAGTGTCACTGCACCGACCTGGCACTCACACCAACATCTGTACATGCACATATACTTGCATACGCATGTATATACAAGCGCACATATACATTTCAACTGTACACTCAAATATAGAGCACTAACTAACTCCACATTGGTTAATAAGAAAAAATATTCACATGTTTGCATGTTTTTTTATATATATTTTTAAAAGGACACACTGTAGTTATTTACACACTCTTTATCTTTGTGTGAACATTCCCTGTCCTCTATAGACATTCTTGCGGTCTCAAAGCCGAGGATTCTTGGCAAATCTTCAGAAAGTTTTCGCCAATTTTAGACCACCTTACAGTTTTAACTTTCCATAACACTATCAGTTTCGTGCATCCTGACTGAAAAATGCAGTTCACTGACTCGCCAATTGCAACATGTAGACTAAATTAAACATTTGTTAAAGGGGGACAATGTATTATTTTGACAATTCGTGGAGTTAGTATTATTTATCTGTATACTTGTGCCTGCCAAGTCTTTATATAGCTAGATACAAAAAGGGAATTAAACAATTATTCATCATTTGTGTCTGACGCTATTTCTGTTTTTTATTGTAGTTAATGATATACAAACATGAAAGTAATATTAGAAATAAATAATGGAATTATTCACGAAATATTTCTTTACAAAAAAATATCATAATGCTACATTAAAAGTATGAGTATCATTCAAATATTTTCACTAATTTTAAGGTGAATTCTTATTTGTCAAGTACATAATTTAATCTTATTTATCTATTATATCATACATATTTAAATTACTCGTAGTAAAAAAAGTACATATGTCATTAATATTTTATGAAATAATTTTGCATATTATATTTATCAATAACTAAACCGAGCGTTGCTTATACGCATATCTTAACATAATAAACAAACTGAACTACTCATTGATTATCACATTAAGTACACTGTTATTCTTGTTTAGTTTCTCCATTATCTATATCGAATTCATAAATCATGTCATACAACTAGCTTCCTCCTAAACCAACGTACCTACATACATAACTCAAAACTAATATGAGTTATCGCCTACAGCCTTACATATGTGTGCTTGTTTTACTTATAATCAAATTCTAAACTGTATATATTTACGCTTACATGTATTTAAATTATCAAAATTTTGAAATTTTATTGATTTTTGGTATGTTTCTGCTAGAAACACAGATAAGAAACAAATAATTCTATTATTTGTTTTCACAACTTATAATTTATTTTATATAATTAGTAAATGTTAATTTGTGTAATAGTTAATTTCTAATTATATAAAACATTTTATACTGATGACGAAGATTTGTTTATAGTAACAAATACATATATGTGAATATGTGGTTAGTTTTTCTATATGGATAACAGTTAATATTTCTTACAGGAATATGACTTGGAACAAAAGATTGAATTGGAAATCAAGATGCGTGAAGGAACGACGCGGTTACTGGCAGCGTGCAAACACCAAGCACAAACGTTGGAAGCAGCCAAGAGTCTGCTTACCAGCAATGAACGTATGTCCGCGTACATGGCGGAACTGCAACGCAGGAAACGTGCCTCCTCCACCATGCCGCCACCCAAGTTCTCGTAAGTACACTGTCTAATCTAAATCTACAGCGAAATCTAATAATTGTAGCATTTCGCAAATGTAATTTCAACGAGAAACACTTTGTATTGATGAAGTAAATACCTGAATATTGTTGAATGTGCAATGTGACAGCAAACTATTATACAATGGAAATAGTTTAAAACGAAAACTCACAAGACAAACTATCAGTTATGACGTGTCATAATATTAATAATATAAGATGGCACATGAGATACGGTAGTTTTTAATTTTATTTGATAAAATTAATGAACTGAAATATTGGAGCAGATGTTACTTATTTAAGAGTGTTTTGGAGAATATAATTGGACATTAAAACAAGATTCGGCACCAGTATACCAGGCTTGTATTGCGCAAGAAAGAAATATTTCCTAAATGTTGACACTGCACCATATTTTCAGAAAAATATATTTCATTGTCCCTTGTACTAACGAACACATACATTTAAAGTCTAAAAAGTCTTTTATACTTTATTTATTAATTCTGAATAAAATATTTGATTTGAAAAACGATAATTTTTTGTGGCTCAATATATAAAATACATTTTTCAAGACGAAAAAATAAGTTTCAATCTCTACTATATATTTTTGTACACGTACCAGTTTGAAAAATCTGGTCAAAGCTTACCAATAAATTTCACGATCACAGGGAAAAATAAACTTACCTTACTAAAATTCGCCCACAACAACACGTGTGGCAGTGGTGAGATCATTCTAAAAACTTCTTTAATTACGTCTTTTACTTGGTAGCGAAAATAATATAGCAAATTTGGACATCATAAGCTTTGGTTTGTTCAGTTATATTTTTGCATTAATACATAATAATAAGCAGGTGTACGGTAATTTCCGAGCTAATTATCATATATTTATAAGATTACTTATGTGAATGAACGTTAATCTTTTTACAAGTAATTCGGAATTTCTCAAGGATTATTTTTGCAGACATTTAAAAAGAACCTGCAAGAATACAAACTTCCTGGCATTAAAAAATCGTAAATTTGCAAAATTGAATTCATTACTCTGAATAGCTGTACAGGTATTCATAAAGTCAGTATTTCAATGAAAGCAAATGCCGGGTTTCTAGGACGGGATTCAACTTAAATCACAAATCAAAATGACCCCTATGGAAATAGACTTGTAGCAATAATGTCATTTAAAACAGACAAGAAGAGTAATTTCGCTTCGATTTTGTTGATTTTTCTGTGAGATTTTAGTTGAACCACATCCTGCAATGTGGCATATTTATTAGAAAGAAGAATTCGTGTCTCAGGTTAGACAGTACTGCTGTATTAATCATTCACCTATTTCTGTGTTCCGGTTGTCTCAGATTGAAATTAACTGGTATTTGTTGACCCCATTGTATTGAAACACAGACGTATGTATCGATTGATCTATCTAGCAGGCTGTGCATGGTGAACCGACCCTTCCCTACACTTACAGTAACAGACAAGTAAGTAATGCTGTTTGTTTTATTTGTGTTCAGGGACGTATTCCCGAGCACTGCACGTGTGTCTTTCTCTGACCTCCGTATACCCTTGATATGGAGAGACACGGACCACTTTAAAAACAAAGGCGACTACCGTCGTTTCGCCGTCTTCTGCCTGGCTCGGGTCGGTACCGAGATATATGACACAACATTGCTATGCCCTGTTGACCGATCACTCACAGATCTGACCTTCCCAGATATTCTGTTATTGTAAGTATTACTGTACCCCACAGAGGTGCAGCATAGCTTCTCTTTGTCTGATGCAACTAATGGATTATATGTTATTACAGCAATAACATACCTCCAGAATTCGAATTCCACCTAGAAGTGTACAGTCACATTCTGCAAGATGACCTAAGTATAGCGAGCACACCCAGGAAAATCAAACGCACCATTCACAGTTCAATTAGTCGAACTGTTGGCAAGAAATTAGCAGCTTCACTTCGAGATGAACTGAATTCAGGAAAAATGTAAGTGTGTATTATAACTGTATAGATATATAAATAGAATTAGTAATTATTTTATCATAAAATTATTTGAAAATTAATTGCTCATTTTTTGATTTTTATACATAACTGTCGGAAATTATTATTTTATTTTATTTATTACAAGGCGATCATAGTTTCCAATAATTAAATATAAAAACTTGAGAAAATACAAGCTACTAGCAGTCTATATTTGCACTAATATAGCATCGTGATATATTTCTTTCAGTGGACCATATTTCGAATTGATGGCTTCAGCTCGACTGACATTAGACGATGCCCATGACAGTATTCATACGAACGATCTAGTTATAGTGAACCACGAGAACAAATCACATCAACTGCCACTGTTCGGTCACTTCTGCTGTCGCCTGGCCGTCCAACCAAACTCCGTGTCACAGGAAGTGTGCTCCGGCGAAATATCCGTCCATGACAGGGACTTGGACAAGTTCGTCAACTGTTGGGGCCAACTGCAGGCCTTTAAGTTGGACTTGTGGGACAAACAAGAGCACTGGGAGAAAGGAAAAGATCCGGTGAAATCTATCACAGTGGACAGAGAATCGACCATTCAAGTTGGCAAAGGGACACGGGAAATTTATATTGCCAATATGTGCGAGGGAAGAGATGATGTTAGCATTATTAAATTGAGATCTAAGGATGAGCAGTCACACTGGACCAAGTGTCTGGTACAACACGCGAAAGACCATCTAAGATGGAAGCACACGGCAGAGAACGTTATGGATGTACAAGCGCCCGGCAATGCGAGACATTCGTTCACAAAACAGCTGAGACAGGGATCGCTATATGACGAGACACCGTTAATTGGTTAGTAAATAGCGTTATTTAATTTCAATTACCATGGAAATTTAAATGTAAGAAATAAAAGAAAATCTGAACCTTTCCGTTCAGAAACATTGACGGCCAATTTTATATTAAACGAAGATATAATCTTTGTTATTAGAATTTAAGAAAACGCCGTTCAAAATAAAGTTTACGAATTGAATGTTTATTTTATGTTAATAAGTTGGAGATATCGGAATACTTACAGTATGTGATCAAAACATACAGTCAAAGCAATCTTAGGTAATACCATTTCTGTAACAGATATTATAGGCTTTGTTTAAATACTTTCAGAATCTGTGCAGTCAGATTACCACCGACCTACTGTACATGAAGTGTTCGGTCTGACACCATCCACGAGCCTTAGTTCTTGTGCCTCCTCCTCTTCATCGCCCACATTCCGGGAACGTTCGCTCAGCTCCGGGGGCAGCGGCAAGTCTCGGTCTAATACACTTCGGTCTCATTGGCCGTTCAACAACAAGGAGTAACGTTCTCCACAACACCATTACATATAATCATAAATATAGTAGAGGAGAATGTGGGAATTGTGCAGTCGGTACAACCACAGTGGTTTATCACTACTACATAATCACTGACGGTTCGTCATACGTACGTGTAAATAAAAGCTAACACAATGTCTCTATTTAAACACTTTTATCATGAAAGCGATTTGTAATAAGACAAAATGTTACTTTCCGTGCACTAGTAACATGAAGTTAGTTTGTAGGTTGGACACAGCAGTTCTCTATGTTACCGACATATCTTTTTCTACTCTTGATTTTAGATAAATGGAAATTATGCCGTGTCAGAACTATGAAATGCTTCGTGTTAGATGTAATTGTGGTATAATTTTTATTGAATGATAGTGATTATTGTTTTTGTTTCAAAAATTGATATTGTATTGAGATTTAAGTATGATTAATTTCATAAAATTGTTTTTACAATAACATAACAGTCTACTTCGAGGCTACACAAAGAAAATTGTTTCAGTATAAATTTCTAATATTATATATAAAGAAATACACTTTTTTAATGCAGCGTCCAAGAAAACTCCAATTCATTATACCTATACAGAATAAACTACTAAATTTCGACATTAGTATACTTTTCTCTGAAAATTAAGAATTGATGCCACTGTTGTGTTACTGCGAAAAAATATTGTGTAAATTTAGTTGCTAATGTGTAAAAAAAATTATAATTAAGCAATGCAGAATAATGCAATTAAGTCATTTTATTATTATAATTTCGTTTGTAATATCTTAAGGCAATACATACTCTGCTATAGTTAATATCTCCCCTTCACCTCTCACTTCGTATCACAAATTATTATTTATTATAAACTGAATAAAAGATGTATATTCAAACATTTTCCCCACACAAGAAATTATGTGAATGTATATTATAATTTTTTTGTATTTTCTATAAAAAGACTTTACTTAAACAACAAATATGTGTTTGTACAAATACATACAGAATAATTTGTAATGACTAACAATGGATGACAATTAGTTCTTTGTTATGGTCTTTGCGGACATTGCTATGCCGGCGACCAGAGCAACAATTGTGAATCCTTGCGCTGCAATTCTTGTACGCATCATATACTGGGACATCTGCTTACGTCCATGTCGGAAACTCCATAAACCATAAGAGAGAGCGCAGAATGTTGCAAGACATCCTAAAATGTAACAACACATTAATATCCTATTCATCATTCATCTGAATATGTTTAATATTTTATCATGAAATGCACTGCTCGACAGGTAATTGATATCACATTAAGACTATAAAAATGTTTACATGCCGAAATTAAAAATAATATGACAAAAGTATTTGAAATAATAGATAACACAATTTTCTACAATGACAATTTCCGTATATATAAGCCACAGATTCTCAACGGAATAAACATAATATTTTAATCTTTTTATTAGGATTTTAAACATGAAAATAAGAGTCGGTAAGTACATATAATACATCAATATGAAATAACTGTTGCACGGATTGCCTATTTAAAACCGCACCCAAGAGAGCAATCGAATTTCTCTGAATGTTTAATTATAAAATGTAAATGCTACTAAAAATAACCAACTTGCTAAAAAAATTAATGTAGAAATAATATTTGTAATTATTTTCAACAGTAATCATTGACGTAAATTTTAATTACGGCTGTTTCATTACGGAAAAAATATTATGCAATAATTAATACGCCCATATTTTATTAAATGAAAGTTAAATATTTCATTATATTTTACATATATATTTACTAATAAGTGTTATTGTTTAACAATTAAATAAGTATATTTTATTTGTAGACGTTGTGCTTACCAATCGGGACAAATGGATTTTCTTGAATTTTACGAATCATACGTTCCTTGGTCGTTTCTTGATTATCTTCTTGCCGTACTTCTTTATTCAATTGAATCCAATCCAATTCAGTAAATTCTTTTTCGTTTGGAATCCCCATTTTGGATAAATAATTTTGACAGTTCTCATATATATTCCCCACTAAAAAACGCACCTAGTTTTCTCCTACCATATTCTACACAGCATAAACAGGTTTATATAAGTGTAATGTTTATGTTTTGCAAAAGTGCTTTAACTTGTGATCAACTTTAAAAGCCGATTTATTACAGAAAAGGTGTAATTTTCTAGAGTCATGTGTGTATATCAATGATATTCAGCATTATATGAATTAAAGGAACTATTTACACTACTGATAAAGTGTTTTAGTATTTTTTCTACTTGTGGACTTAAAATGACAGCTGTCATGATGGATTACGATTTTAAAATGAAAACACAAAATGAACGTACAAAAGTGGAGGACTTATTTGACTATGAAGGATGCAAAGTAGGCCGTGGAACGTATGGTCATGTGTATAAAGGGAGACGGAAAGATGGATCTGATAACCGAGATTATGCTTTGAAACAGATCGAAGGAACGGGGTTGTCCATGTCGGCATGTCGCGAAATTGCTGTATGTTAATTATTATTGTTTATTTCATAAATACCAATCATGTTTACAGTTGTATTTGACTTATTTTAACAGTTACTTCGAGAATTAAAGCATCCAAATGTGATAAATCT
>JAGJTL010000093.1:603342-620631 GCA_022063505.1 Calosoma granatense | reverse complement strand
TATGTTTTAACGTTACATAACTAACATTCTGCATTGTTACGTATTTATTTCCATATCATATTATGGTGTGTGTATATTAATATGAAATCATATTCTTATACCAGGAATAGATTAATATTTATTTGCTTTTTTGTATTTTTGCAGAGCAAATTGAACTTGGCCAAAATCTACAGTCCAGATTATCCTGTTATCTTCAACATTATGCTGTGGTTCGGAGTTGCCATGTTTTTTTCTCTTATGGCTATTTCAATGGTAATCGGAGGCATGGACCCCGGCAGAGATTCAATTATCTACAGAATGACCAGCAATCGTATGAAGAAAGACAACTAAATTGTTATTATTTGTTAGTCTGTGTCTATGTTACTTGTAGCTGTGTTACAGTGCGACAATTTCCATTCCACATCCTTCCTTTGATTTGATCATTTCATATTGTTAAATGTTATGTATGTTCTGTATATTTCCGAATCCGTAGTTCGTAAGCACTGTTTTAAGAATTTCTGTACATATATTGTTTAATGCGGTTCATAGTATACCTAGTAACTGTGGTGTTGGCAAGTCCGGAAGTTATTTAAATTGATGTGTGTAGTAAAAGATCACATTGAGAAAAAAATATAATATTTACACTAATGACTCATTTCAAGATAGTAAATAAATAATATTGTGTCCTATATGACCATGCTTTTATTATTGAATTCAATAAATAACAATAGATTATATCCGTAAATTTGTTGATGCAAACATAATATAATTTTTATATAATTATAATCAATTATATTGAGACCATTCAGAAAAAACAAACCAGAAACAGAACAATATATCATTTTATTAAAATCATTGCTTTCATCAAAGTGGGAAACTAAACAATGTTGATTAAATTTTAATTATTGCGCCTACCTAAACATTAGCTATAAAAGGGAATCTCGTTTTCTATTGGTCAATGACAAGTGACCATATAACCACAATATGGGTGTGTACTGTTGAACCTTGTGAAAAATTAAAATTGCAATAAGACAGTAAGTATTAATACCAATTAATATTATATTTATCTTATTTTTGGGGATTCTTTGCCGATTTTGCTTCTTTTTATTATAAAGACAGATGCATGCTGTATATAATATGCTTAGTGTATAAATGCTTGTTTATATTTTTCAGTTTTCTTGATATTTTGGATTTCATTTCCTACAAAGAATCTTCATGTCTCCAATTCCTATGCCTGGGTAAGCATGATATGTAAGCCTTTTATTTTATCATTAACTATCTTTACTCTGTTTACGGTATTACCTGGTAAATTGATTACTAATGTCAATAGAGATTAAAGTTTGTACAAGACTGAACATGTGAATTACTGGGATTTCATTACTAATTTTAGAAATATGTTTATGCTGTGAATGTTTATTAATACTATCCATTATATAGTTAGTAATAGGAAAAGATCAATGTTTCAATTTTATAGGTTATTTTATCTCAAAAATATTGCAGTCTTGTTTCATTAACTGGTGCATGATTTAAACAAACTTCAGAAAATTAGGATTATCCTTCTAACAGTTCTCAACAATATTAAATTTAGTATATTATTTAATAAAATCAAATTGTATTCTAGTTGTCGAGCAACAGACATTTCAAAACTGCACATAATTACAGTTGCTACAGCTAGAGAGTAGTTTTCAGAAATGTTACAGAATTGGACTCATATATGTTTAATTGCATAATACTTTTACCATTTTTATTTTTTGCAAATGTTTCATTTTTAATAATTTCATGCTATACGCACCTTAAATATTGCTTACAATATAGTGTAAAGTTCTAATGAAATATGATATACTTGTTCTTCATATTCGACCACAATCTGTCACGATAATGTTCAATGCAAATAGACACCAAGAATCGAAATCGCGAAGTATATTACAAACTGTATGTGTACGCCTACTTAATAATATAAAGTTTTATCTTATCTGTGCCGGGTGTTGTATATTATATATGATGCTACATGACATAGATGTTCAGTATTTGCCATACAGTGTAAGTGTATAGTTACACATTATGGATCCGAATTTCCATGCACTTCATTTACAAAATTTAGATCAAAGTGATTTATTTCGGAGAAGGGCACAGTCAAGAAATAATTTAGACGTAGAGACGCATGATGATTTTGATACTGATAGAGATTATGACAATTTTTTTTTCGATGCACCGAAATCATTTGAGGATGATGATATTAAGAAATACTTACGCAAAAAGTATGACTTAGAAAAGCCTGCCCAGAATAATATGAAACGTCAATCTACCTTTGGGTTAGTGCATAAAAAAGGAAATTTTAATTGATAAATAAAGTTTTACTGTGCTAATTTGGTGTTTATGAAATTTCAGAGTTACCGGCGGCATGTCGCTGGATAATATGGTATGTTCGCGCTGTGGCGATGGATTTGAACCTCATGAAAGAATTGTCAATTCCACTGGAGAACTATGGCATCAACAGTGTTTCGTGTAAGTTTAAACATATTTCCTCTTTATGGTCACTAATATTAAATAAACTTCATTGATTAATTAATTATGTCAATATCAAATAGTTTTGTACAGTTTCGTATAGTTTTATATTTTAAAACAATGAGTCATTATTTAATATTGTAATAAGCAATATTTATCTATTTAGTGGGAATCGGTTTACGCAATAAAGCTAATACTAATTATTGAGAAAAATATTTTTGATCTTTACGATTGGTATGTGTCCGTAAATTTTCCCCTTCGAATAGAAAACAGTAGAAACAAAACACATCTCTGTTGTCATCTCTAACAGTAAGCCAAGATTTTTCTCAAACCAGAAAACACTAAATTTGCGTAGTTGTTTGCAGACTTTTTGTGTAATATACGAATTTCTAGGCTGATGTGTTTCAAGTCTTTTACTTTCAAACTTTTCTTTTAATGTCAACGATGAAAATGGTTATTTAAATATTGTATCAACTTGATTCATTATTGTATAAATTATATTAAATCGTAGAAATATTAAAATCTATATTAGTGCTCGGCTATCAGTAATACCTACATATAAATAGACATCTACAGAAAGTTATTGTTTTGTGAGAAATTCAATTATCGATTGTGTTATGTGCCAAATTTGTATAATCCGTTGTTCTTGTCTGTTAAAATTATATGTTTTGTACAATCCGGATAATCGAGGTTCTACTGTATTCGCTACGCATATTTGCAATGTACTGTTAACTAACTGGAGCCGCTCCAGCAGTTTTGCACGTCCTAACACTGATCCCAATCATTTCGTGGTTGTGCGTCTTCCAGTAATGAAAATAAATCTCTTGGAATCCCGATTCGGGATCATTGCAATATAATGTAATTTGTTGAATTTTATTCCGTTAGTTAAAACCTGACCTCTAATCCTAATGACGAATCACCTGTAATACCGTTACTACTAAAATAACTAAATAAATATCTGTTTTCGCTATATTTAGGTGTGCGCAATGTTTCCGCACCTTCCCAGAAGGTGTGTTCTACGAGTTTGAGGGTCGCAAGTATTGCGAACATGACTTCCATGTCTTGTTTGCCCCATGCTGTGGCAAGTGTGGTGAGTTCGTAATTGGTCGCGTTATCAAAGCTATGAACGCCAACTGGCATCCGAATTGTTTCCGATGTGAGATGTGTGCTGGTGAGCTAGCCGATTCCGGATTCATCAGGAACGCTGGTAGAGCCCTCTGTCACGAGTGTAATGCGAAAGCTAAAGCAGTGGGACTTGGCAAATATGTTTGCCACAAATGCCAGTAAGTGTTTCTTTATTCATATTTTGCACCGTGTGTAATAAAATCATATTAAATTATAAAACAGTATATGTACTATTGACAATTTATTATTAGTGCGATCCTTAAGTACATTTTAAGCGATTGTCTGGTAATTGAAAACTTAATCTAGGATCTGTTAAATTAAATAAATGTATCAAGTATCATAAAACGATTTATATTAGTTCTGATGTACATTGATGATGTCCGCTAATTTTGACGTAAGATTTTTTTAGATTTACGGAATGTTTTCAATAATAGATGTACAAAGAATTATAAAGATATACAGGCAGATTCATAATGAGTGTGCCAAACTAAAATAATAGTAGTAGTTCTTCTCATAAGAATAATTTCAAAAGTTCATATGAACATACTCAAAAAATTGAATATCAGCATGCTCAGTTGTAATAAACTGCATTTCTTTTTGCACTGCGACTGTATAATAGTTGCAGAAATGGACTTTACTACAAATGTGTAAGCTGATATTAAAATCTTTGACATCCTGGAGCCTTTTTTTATATTTTATTTGCGGACACACGTTCATAATAAACTTTTCTCATTATTTTTATGTGCAGAATCTAGCAATTTCGTGCGGCACACTCAATATGGAATATATTGCAATGATTAACACTTTGACTGCCGTGTGTATACTTTTGCATGCACATCATAGAGGGTCTTCCTTTTATGAAAATCGACTCGGCAGGCAAAATATGTATTAGTGGCAGCTGACTAAGAATCATTACGCAGTCATCCTTGTACATAACCTGAAAATGTTTTTAATAATATTTATACAAAAATGAACACGTAATATAATGAAATATTTCTAGTGGAATTATCGATGACAAGCCGTTGCGTTTCCGCGGTGAGGTGTATCATCCATACCATTTCAATTGTACTGCGTGCCATGTGGAATTGGATAGTAATGCGCGTGAAGTTCGCAGTCGCCCCGGCTTTGCAGCCAATGACATGAACGAATTGTACTGTCTCCGGTGTCATGACAAGATGGGTATACCTATCTGTGGAGCCTGCAGACGGCCGATAGAAGAGAGAGTTGTCACTGCATTAGGAAAACATTGGCATGTTGAAGTGAGTATACATTTAGAGTTATTTCATATTTATTTTCGGAATTGATTTACAAATAATTGTGAAAAAATCCCTTCTTAATTCGCCTCAGTATATTTCATTATTGATTTGATAAAATTTTCTCATTATAAAACTTCTTGTATGTATAAAAGGAGAGTTTGAATTTGTTTTTCGACTTTAATCTTTTATTATCTTATTGTGTTTATATTTTTAGCATTTTGTTTGCGCCAAATGTGAGAAGCCGTTTTTCGGTCATCGTCACTATGAAAAGAAGGGTCTTGCATACTGTGAGACTCATTACCATCAGTTATTTGGAAATCTTTGTTTCGTTTGCAATCAGGTGATTGCTGGTGACGGTAAGTTATATTATTTATCAATAAATATTTATATCAAAACAAAAATAGTATAATTTTATCTATTTGTCATTCTCTTCCTCATGGAAGAAAAATGCTTGTTTTTGTATCCTACTATCATTTTAGCTGTGCAGTTTTTTCATATCATTGAAGTTAACATGTCATTAGTTTAGGTATATGAAATGCAATTATGTACCTTCTAAAGTCCAATTGACTCGAGGCATAATTCTGTACAGAAATTTTTGTATCGTTGCATACAAAGAACTGGCAGTAAAGACTTAAATGTTTTGACATTTATAAGTTTTTGTTTACGTAGCTACCAGGGTTTATTATTTGTTATTATGTATGAAAATATTAATTATCATTCTCTACAAATTGATAATAATTATAACTCATCTTCGCTAGAATCAATTTGGTGTGTGACTAATTTGAAACCAAGGAATTTTTCCTTGTAAAACTTAAAATTTATACAACTGCGTAAAGTTCAAATCTTGCTTACATTACAAACAGATGTTGTACATATTTATTCATAATCTTAAACGGGTTTTTAAAAGAAAAAAGTATTTGTTTTGTTTGTAACTATGTAATTTACCTATAATTTTACTTTGAAGAAATTCAATAAAACAAATTATATATGTACATACGTATTTGTATATAGTCAAATGTAAAACATCTCTTTTTGTTATCTAAAATTTTCTTATCGATAAATTTCAAGTATTTTAAAATTGTTGTCGATAAATGTCGAGTATGATAATTTTTAAATATATAATGTTATCGTGGGAAGGAAAATATTCCACAAATATTGAAGTATTTGTGTACTTGACTAACTTATAATATTTGCAAATTCGTACATGTTGCTAATATGTATCTATATTGTCGAATACAGCTATAGGATATCCGGTCTAGAATGATAATTGTAGAAAATTCGCTATTAGTGCCGTTGTTTATCATCTTCGTTATAAATGATACATTGTATTAAACTTTTTACCCTGAATAAGTAATATTCAAAAGAACGTGTTCTATTCTATGAAAAATTTTGTAGAAAAGATGTGCAGTGAACACTTAAATGTTTTGATATTTGTAAGTTTTTCTTTACGTAGCTACCAGGGTTTATTATTTGTTATTATGCATGAAAGTATTAATTATTTATTGTGCTACCCCGGATAATTGGGATAATAGCGTAATATTGTATTGTATTTATATTATTACAGTGTTCACTGCCATGAATAAAGCCTGGTGTGTGCACCATTTCGCCTGTTCCGTGTGTGACCAGAAGATGAACCAGAAAACAAAATTCTATGAATTTGATTTGAAACCGGTGTGCAAGAAATGTTACGAGAAGTTCCCTGGAGAACTCAGACGTAGACTGCGACGTCAACATGAGGCGACTCCAAAGAAGATGATGTCTGCTTAAGTCTTAAGGATTTGTAGATTTTCATACAGCCTTACTGCCATAAACTAGGACGCAATGTATTTCTACTACTTCAAGTATATTCTATATTGTATCCTAGTGTATAACTAATAACGCTAGAACTACTTTTTCATGAGGTGAAACAATACATTTACAGATACGAGGATATATTTTAATCGTTAGATATTAAACGGCGTTAGAACTCAACTGTTACTTTTAATATTCACATGTTTAATGCCAGAGATATTTTATATAATAATATTCATTATATGCCTTAGTTAACAAATAATATATAGCATACTGTAGTGCCTTTGATAGAATCAAATAACCAGAAATGACCAAAATGACAAACAAATACTAATTTATATTTCAATTAAAATAAAATTTGGCTCTACACAGATTTGAATGTTAAATAATTATTGGAATAAATTTAACTTATGTACTATCTGAATAAAAAATGTATATCCGTTTACTGGAAACCAAAAACGATCCAATTAAAATTATACTCAGTCGCTCGTTAACCAGTGATTGACAGGTCAGGTTTCAGTTACATTTTAAAAATTTACATATTAATATCCTGTAAAATCATTATTATTTAATGACATTTAATGAATTTAGAGTTTTACTATTATTGTTTTATACATGTTAATTTATTTTCAATGTCATTAACCGCAAAATTAATTATTCATAACTGATAGATCCATATATCTTCCAGCGATTTCGACCCTTTAATATTTTGAAATTTAATACAAGGTCATTCGAAAAAGACACTGAATAATGTCGTTATTAATTTATATAATAAGTTTGCGATATTGTACTAGTTTCCAACTGTAAAGATGAAAACATCTAATATCCTGTTATTTAAATTATTATCGAAATTATACAGGAACATCTTATGTAACTTGTATTTTAAATATAAGAAAGTAAAAAGCTGCCATATTCTATTGATAAAGTCCCTAAACGTAAAAACTTACTTGGCATTGTAATCCAATATACATTTGTAAAATAATCGTAAGTTACAAAATATTGTAGAGCAAGTAATAAATATACTAATATTTGCATTTATAAATAATGTTATTATTATTTATGTGCAGTATTTGACGTGATGTAAGGATGAAGAAATTTTCCTTACAATTTTACATTATACTTCAATTACTATTACACAATTCTCAGAAATCAACTTGAAAATGAATTCTATCGGGCAGATATATGTATTGACTCAATTATTAGTGACAAGATAAGATTATCTATTATCAGAATTCATAGTGTGATGTTGTAGTGCACTGGTAAGGTAATATATATATTTAATAAACGACAAGTATGTAAAGAAGTGCACATTGTGATTCATATTGTTATCTATATTATCATTTCTTGAATAAATAGGCGGGTGTCGACGTGATAACAACAACTAGAAAATGCACATGTAACATCTGTGACTCAGTGTTTCGGGTGTGTTTATTTTCTACTCTACCGCAACTGCAATCCCGGATATTTTATGTGTGTATGTAAATTGGTGGTACGCTTGCGTAGCAAGGACAATGAGTACTCAGATGGAATATTCCCAGATGGAGCAGACACACACACCTAGGTAAAGTAATGCAATATCTTCACAGCAGGATTATAAATATTATTAACTATACTGTTATTTACTATGAAATTATTTTCATTTTTTATATACACTGTAAGTGCACTTATTAAATTAATGATTTTATTAATATTATTTTTAAATGCCGTGTTGATATTATTTAAAATTCATACTGTTTACATTTTAAACAGTATCTATCAGTAATATTTATTAGAAAATGTGAAACACTTATATTATCAAATGACAGTTTGATACAGATATATGCCTGCAAAACTGAAGACATAACCATGACAATGTGGTTATACAAATAAAAGCGGGTTCGATTCCCGCGTAGGACATTGCCAAACATATGGTTCACAATCCATTATAAACTGTAGGTGCTGTCCTGGCCGTTAATAAATGCTTAATTGTGCTACGCCGGGTAACTGGGATATAGCGTGATGTATTTATTTATATTTCCGTAAATATATAATCTGAAATACAATACATATAATTCTGTTAAATTATTGTCTATTAAACGTTTATATGTATATAATATTTCAGTGTGGTGAGTTCCACGGATGAAACAATCAGACGTCCAAACCGTACGTCTCGGATTGTGTACTCTACATACATTCCAAATAAAAGATTTTCCAGATATAGTAATGCACTTCACTCCTTACTGCCCCTTCGAAAATTAAAGTACGTAATTCACTTGAAAACAATGATAACTGATAAAGTTTATAACTAAATTAATTTTAGTTCTTCGGATTTAGCTGTAGAAAGTGCAAACGTTTTTTCGTTTTTATCTTTTCATTGGATATTAAGATATTTACGGAGCAATCCCAAATATCCAAATGAATTGCCATTGTGTCCTAAAATGGATTCATGTCAAGTTAATTCGCCGAGGTTAGTATATTTTTGTTACTTTATATTATATGTAGAAAGAATCTTATGGTATCATATTCTAATTGTGAAGATAAATAAATAAATCATTATGCTTGATAAACAAAAGAAATATTAAAATATCTTTAATTTATTGCGAAATATAATAAGATCCAATATTGATTTTTTCAATTGTATTAAACATATAAATCGTACTTTTATTTTAGATTGGACGGAATATTTAATAATGAAGCGATAAGTAAAGGGAAAGTAGGCATGTCCATGATACGAGTTTTAAGCGCCTTTATAAGAACTAGAACTTACTTTGCATGTTTTTTGTACATACTGGCGTCTATTTTATCCATGGGTGGAGTGGTACGTAAATAGTAATGACACATTAGCCAATATTCTACACTGTTTTTCAAGATTATATTTAAAAACTGTTATACATCACAAAAATAACTAATGTTCCATTAATACATAACTGATTTTTGTATTATTACTGGTACAATAATCCATTTCATCTTTTATATTATCTTTTTAACAATTTATTTTAATTCAACATTCATCTGATTTTATATATTAGGCAGAATTTATACCAAGAATAATAGACGATATTAATCATTCACGATATTCGTATATTAACATACCAGGATTATTGCTGACGGAAATCTTCTCATATATCCTTTTTTCATGGAGCAATGCAATAAATCTAAGGTATTTGTAGAAGAATTAGTATTATATTATACGTATTTTATGAGAATATAGAGATAATCTTGTTCAGTGTTTGGCTAGTATATATTATTTTATACTAATATTGAAATTAAAGACAAATAATATATCATTACATTACAAATATTTTCTTTAAATTCAATTGAAACTTGTAATTCATATTAATATGAATTGCAGAACTGCAATAAGATTACGGTCCGCATGTTTTTCTTCCTTATTTCGGCAAGTATTAATATCATCGATTACTTACAAAGTATCCAGTTGGCAGGTAAGAAGTAAAACACAAAAATAAACATTATTTTTCGTTTTAATTTGAATTATTATTGTAGTTAATAAGCTTCCTATTAACTGACGGCAAACACGTACATGACTTAGTGATGGCCATACCGAATTTGCTATGTACTCCATTTATACTTGTGTGTATTATGGCATTTGCAGGCGCTAAATTAAATGTCTGGGGATACATGTCTGTGACAATTATTTTACTATTATTCCCGATATTTGTAAGTTTAATAGTTTCTTCAAAATTACATTGATAAATGATCGTTATATTTGCATTCTAGATAATGGCAGCATTGATATCAAAAAAATGTCTACAAAAAGCATCTTTCTTTTCTAATGAAAGAGTTAAACTACTTGAAGAATTTATTGTAAATAATATTTATGTCAAGTTTTTTAAACAAGAAGAATCTTTCAAAAAACATATATCAGGTATATATATGTATATTTATAACGAAATATACTGTTAACATAATATATCTAATATAAAATTAATTTCTTACTCAATTTTTAATTTTATTTGTTTCTTCACTGATTCATTTAAGTATAGTTATAATTGAAAATATTCTTTAAATACACTTTATGTTTGGTAGTTTAGTTATATATAATTTTGAAATAGATTTTATGCATTATATGTACATAATTTCAGCTAAACGAAAAAAAGAACTTGAGCACATCAGTCGAGCTGAATTATTCGATAGTCTGTGCATTTCATCCATACAGCTGCAGCCTTTATTATCCATTTCAGCACTGTTCATTGCGTATAATTTAGATGGTGCAATGAACTTGCCAGTGGTAATTACATTTTATTATAAAATATATAAATATACCATAGTAATATACATTTATGTTTCAGTTCGCCGCAATATGTATCATTTTAATAATACATATGAAACAATTATTAGACAATTTCTGGAACGGACTAAATAGTTTTACAAAAGGATTGGCAGCATTAAATAAATTTAAGGTAATTCTCTGGTGCTATTGTTTTAGTATTATAAATAAATTGTTATATAATCACGTTTTCTAGACTATAATGTTATTTGACACAATCAATTCGGAAAGAAAACTGAAACCGAAATTAAACAACATAGCTATATGTATAGAAGAAGCAAATTTTCAGTGGACACGACAAGAAACTTTAGATATAAACGCAGCAGACTTTATGTAATCATTCTAATACTAAGTATTAATATTGTGCATTTTTATACTATAATATATTCGATTTCTAGTGCTTATACAGACTACAGTGTGAAATTCAAAAATAATATTGCAATTCACGATGTACTTACCGATATAACTATGTCAGTAGAAAAGGTAGCATATTGTAATGTTACAGTTAGAATATGAATAACAAAATTATTATAATTATTTACAGGGCAGTTTGATTGGAATATGTGGACTTCCGAAAAGTGGAAAAAGCTCTCTACTTCTAGCAATTATGGGTTTAATTTTAAAATCTAAAGGTGAACGGAGTACGGTTGGAACCTTTGCGTACGTTGAACAGGATCCCGTTATGCTAAATGATACTTTAGCAAATAATATTACATTCGGCAAGGAAATGGATAATACTAGGTAAAGATAAATAATTTTTCTCAATTGGTAAGGGGCTGAGGAAGAATTTCAAAATAAGTCCCGGAATTGTTTCATATCCTTCAAAAAGAAATAGGATATAAAAGTTTTAAATAAAATAAATATATTTAATTTTTTTACAATATTGACAAAACAGATAACATAACATTTACTTTACAGATATTACCGCACACTTCTTAATTGTGATTTAATTAACACTAATTTTCAATCATCAGAAATTGATAATGTTATTGATCCAAAATTATTAACTATGCAACAGAAACAGTGTATTGCTTTGGCAAGAGCCATGTACTCAGAAGGGTATGCAATTTATTATGTTATGATTGATCATATTCTACCAGATGCTTTGTTATAGGGACATATATTTACTCGATAATCCGTTCCGTGCTTTGGAATATCACAGAAAATTAACAATATTCGATAATTTTCGTAGATCTCTTGCGGGAAAAACTATACTAATAGTTACAGATCAGACGGAGGTATGTATTAACAGCATAACGATATGAGATTAAAATTCCGTACATTTAGTAATTGTCATTTGCACGTAAATCATACATATGTACGATGAGTTTCTAGAACAAAAATCAAATTAAATATCAAATTTAAATCTTTCTGTGTACTTTTTTTTTACTAATATTGTTCAGAAATATAATTATTGTACAATTTCAGTTTTTGGAACAATGTAATGAAGTATACATGTTACAAAATGGAAAAATAGCAATGCAAGGAAATCATGAATATTTACTAAAATACATGTCAGATTATGAAGACTTTATGGATTATTTAAAGAAACAAATAAACACGTGCAGGTAACATATTATAAATTAGTATTATACGAGTATATTCACATTATAATGCGTACACAATTTGTTGCAAGATGCCAGTTAGAAAAAGTATAATTAGTCTTTTATTAACATAAATTTTGTGTGTGTTAAATAATAATTATAAATCGTAGAGTACATTTTAACGTCCATAAATAATAGTTTTTTTTGTTTTGTTGTATGTAAATATGTTTAGAATTAAATCAAAACTATTTGAAACTGAAGAAGAGATACCGTCAACGCCAAATAGCGCGACACGAAAATGTTCAGCGAGTGTATTCGGATCTATAAATTCTTTGGCAAGTGAATATACACTATCCGAAAATATGGGTAAACATTAATTAATTATGTGTGTCAAATCGTTATGTGTCTATGTATTATTTTCAGACATTGTTGATGGCAATACAAAGGACATGAAAATGAGCAATATTTTCACATCGTATGTGTCCCAATTTGGTATAATATCAATGATATTCCTATTCATTGCTCAAATCGCTATCATCACTTTCGCATTGTTTCTTCCCATATTTTATATTATTACAGTTGGGGAGGTACCTAGATAATATTATTAATATTTACTGTTTTATTAACTGGTTTTTTGTAGAATATTGCTGATAATATTTGGAAAATATGTATATATTTCGGATTATTGTTCACTGTATTTTTCATCGATATAATTGTGAATTTTTTCTACAACCAGGTAATTTCGCAGTATATTTGATTTTTCTATTTTTATAGATATTTATGTTATGTTCATTCATTTTAATTCTCTAATTTTATATACTTTCACATATTGTAGTTTTGTTGACAATGAACTGTAGGGCTGATAAATTATTTTATACATGTGTTGCTATTATTTTACAGAAAATGTTCCACATATCGGTTGTTTTCCATGATGAAATTCTGGAGAAATTACATCGTGCTACTTTATCATTTTTTCAGTCGACTTCTTTAGGAATCATTCCTAAATTGTCCTTACATTTACATCTAAGTACGTATTTAAATCATGCTTTCACACCAAAATATTTTTCATTAAGAATATCAATTTTTTGTCGAATACAATGATTTCTATTTCATTTACTAAAGAACATTTCTAATTTACTTGTAGTATCATTCTGTGTGCAATTAAAGAATAGCATGCTATTAATTATACATGCCTTACACATGAACCATATAAAAATTTTCATTTTGCAGCTGATTCATATATTCCAGGACTGATACATAATTTATGTTCAAATATATTTTTGGTACTGATGGCTATGTTCGTGTTGATTTTTATTTTGCAATGGTTTAGTATTCCTATGCTTATTATATTTGGCTTGATGGCAGTAATAACATTTTTTGTTAGGTATGTATTTTGATTATGAAAATAAGAAAATTATTATATGCACACGTATATAATTTCAGCAAAGCAATTATTCGGTATAATGAGTTCCTTTTGGATTCTACAGACAAATTATATTTACAAGTAATAACTATGTTGAAAGCTAGACCAGTTATTCAGGCCTATGCAAAGACGCATGATTTTATATATAGGTTTGTATATTTCAAATGACTAATATGAATACATCAAATGATTATTTATTCATATTTCAGGTTGTACAGGGATTATGACGAGTACTTGGCTTACACATATATATATGAAGCGGGCAAAAGTTGGTTGTATTTTTTACATCAATCTTTATCAGGTAAATACCATATATCTTTAAACCAGTAACACATATATGAAATTACGAATACATTGATAAATCAATAAGTAAATTATCAATATCTCGATAAACTAATTATATAATAAATTTCAGTGTTATTTCTGACTATTGGATTCATAATTATTAATTATACGAATGGTTTCGAATTTTTTGGAATGGATTTTCGTTACGTAATCGTATTTTGTATATTACACGTTCGTTTTACAATGCAAAAATTGTTATTATTGTATGTAGATACAAAAACAGCTTTTGATACTTTGGATGCAGTGCAGCAACTTAAAATGGTGAGTTTTTCATTTAATATAATTGTTTAATATCTATAACATAGGTGGCCCGGCCCTACTTCATGTCGTTACGAGACACATACAGCAATCTCTTTTTTATTAAAATTTTGCAAAATTTCACTGATGAGCAAGAAGCAAGAATTTAAATAAATTCATACTTAAACAGTGTAGTTTCAAGTGCGTTAATGAAAATTTAATTTCACATTGGTATTTTGCTTTATTTCTTCGACTCATTGTCCAATTACTAATTTTATTTTAGTTCTTTCTTTGAAGGGTCGCATTAAGTTATGCTTCGGAGCGCAGAATACATAGTATATTGTACTTTTAGTAATAATTCAATGAAATTGCGTATTTTTTAATAACTGTACAATTTGTCTCACACAACAAAACTCTATACGACCACTAATATGGTGAACCAATAGTATAACATCTTAATAAGTCT
This sequence comes from Calosoma granatense, assembly GCA_022063505.1. Classification (NCBI taxonomy): domain Eukaryota; kingdom Metazoa; phylum Arthropoda; class Insecta; order Coleoptera; family Carabidae; genus Calosoma; species Calosoma granatense. The sequence goes on along the minus strand of JAGJTL010000093.1, from coordinate 605,693 downwards.
TGTTTATTTTTATCAACTCATACTATATTACTGTTTTAGTTGCAGTCCCAAATTCAAAATTTAATTTAGTTGAAACAAAATTGTAGTACAATGATTAATTAGTATACGTATGTGTCATACGTAAATGAAAGCTGAATTTGTACCTTGAATGCGCAGATATAATAATATTACATATATCAAATTAAAATTTACCCTAGTGACTAAATATCTAATCAGTATTTTATTCAAGAAAAAGTTAATCAAAATACTAATCAATACATGTCTGGAATTGTTTTAGAATATAACGGAAGAACTTGATGGAAGTGTTACTGCTGTAAATAAACATAAAATACAAGGAAAAGTTTATAGTGTCGATTTCAGTGAAGTAACTTTAGAAACCGGAAGACCAGTTTTAGAAAATATGACTTTCAAAGTTAAAGGAAATGAGAAAATGGGTATGTCATATATACGTTTCTCTATAATTAGAATTGTATAAGTAACAATCATCTTTGTAGGTTTTGTGGGACTGACAAACTGTGAGAGGAAAGCTATAATTTCTTTACTATACAGATTAAATAATCCCACCAGTGGCATTGTGATGATTGGTAATGACAACATTAATCGTTATCAGATATCCGAAGTTCGATCTCTTGTTAGTATTATTCCATCTGAACCATATCTCTTTAATATAACAGTAAGGTATGTACCAGAGGTGCGGTGATATTTATGTTCCGTAATCAAAATATACGTATCTGGTGTCGTCATCAAGTCACCATACACTACTTATATGTATACAGGGTGCCGATAAAAAAAACCGAACATAGCAATTTACGGGTTAATTTTTTCATGTATAGGAATTTTTTTTCCCAGTGCATTTTAGAGAAAAAATTTATTTGAAAAAGTTGTTTAGAATTAAAAAATACATAATATGACCTTGCAATTATTTGTAAAATGATTTTGTACATTGAGAAAAAGGCATTTGAAATATCACATTTTCATGACAGATTAGTAGGCTAGAAAACAAAAATAGTAACAGTTTGCAACAATACATAATCTAAAATGACTGTTTCGATTATATGTTGTTGAATTATGTCTAAATTTTTGTTTTGTGGCCTACTAATCTGTCAGAAAAATGTGATATTTCAAAGTTAATTTTCTCGATATATAAAAGCATATTGCAAGTAACTATAACGTCATATTATGCATTTTTAAATTCTAAACAACTTTTTCAAATAAAGTTTTCCTCTAAAATGCACTTTGAAAAAAATTTCCTATACATGAAAAAATTAACCCGTAAATTGCTATGTTCGGTTTTTTTTTATGGGCAGCCTGTATACATTAGTCTATCAAAAACAACAGTTTCAATATTCATATTTACTATTATACTTGTGATAAAAAGTGTAATACGTTTTTACATTAGTTTCATTTCTTATTTTCGTTTAAATAGGTTTGTTTTATTTTCTAGGAAAATGTTGAATACTAACATAAATGAAGCAATTGACATTTTAAAACAGTTGATGTTATGGGATAGAGTGGAACGATTACCGAAAAAAATAGACTCGCCTGTGGATCATTACTTCACTTCGGAAGAAAAACAAATATTGTGTCTGGCTCAGGCCCATTTGAAACAGAGTTTGGTAATATTACATTGTATATTCGATTGCTAATTGGACAATTATGAATTACAACACAATAATTGTATGCAGATACTAGTAATTGAAGATGTCATTATTGGTTCTACCTTGGAATATATTCTCGGTATAAAGTTACAGAGCCTGTTTCCGAATACTACAGTGTTAATTTTTACAAATGGTGTTAATTGCTTGAAAACCTGTAATAGAATTGCATTTATAGAAAGAGGAAAGGTACAGATCATGCAGATATTATGTTATGTGAGCAGTACCAAAACAATGAGCTTTTATTTGTAGATATCAAAGATCGGAAGTACTAAAGAAATGATAGCAAACCTAGGATCTCAGTACACAATATTGAAGCCAGTATTATCCGAAATGTATGAAACTAGTTTTTAAATTGTAGTATGTATTTGAGATGTCCACTTTTTATTAAAAAATTTAATTCATATATTTTTCAAATTTTTAATCACCTAGTTTACTTGTTGTTTTGTGAATTATACAAATTTTGTACAACTATAATTTTTCATTTCGATACGAAAAATGAAAGTCATTACAGTCATACCTTGAGTTACGTAAGTAATGAGTTACGTAACTTGAATTTTACGTTAGTCGAATTTGTAAATTGCTTAAGTGTAACTTATTTTCGTAAGAAATTGCAATATTTATTATTAATTATTATTATTATTATTATGGTTTGGTTTACGTTAAAACCTGACTCTACCGACCTCAAACTTCAGG
>JAGJTL010000093.1:499928-511575 GCA_022063505.1 Calosoma granatense | reverse complement strand
ATATATATTCAATGTTTTGTTTCTAATCTATTTATTTTGAAACGAGCCGAGATAATTTTATTTGAATGTAAGCATACGTTACGAAGAAGAATGCAAATCTATTTTATATATTATAACTAGTAGCAATAATTTCTTTTAAGCTATAGTCTAAACTAGAAATGGTAACTAGTTGGAATGTGTACCGAACTTGACGTGTTATAAATTTTGGATGGCAGGCTAAAAAATTCGATACACAATTATTACAGCCAACAGACAATAAACGCCAATTTTACATTAATGTAATATTAATTTCAACGAACTTTATAATGCTTTATGTCGAAACTAACGCTTGTAACCGATCCATATACATTGTTGCACGTGAAAAAAAACACTTTTTTACTTTCTTATAAAGTACAAGGAAGAATTTGAATCATGAAAAAATTGATTGCGACATTTTTAAAAAATTACGCCTTTTGAAGTCCCCTGAATGCGTTTTAACAATTTTCTCAATGATGTCTGTGTGATTTTAGTTATATTTGCTAAATCTAGTTATGAAAGAATATAGATCTAAATTATAAAGAACTCAGTTGTTTCAAAATACAAAAAACGCTATTTTCAATAAAAAAAAATAAACCGTTTTACAATTTTATCAATATTATAATATTACATTCACAAACCACATTAAATTTCTTAAATTAATATGAAATAATTATAGTTCAGATTCTTTTAATACATTGATAAGGCTTGTGTATGCATAGAGTTTTTAAACTGATTCAATATCAAGTTAAAGAAATCTATGTGTTCTTATTGTATGTATTGATATATATGACATTCCAAATATGTGTAAGTGTTTACTTTTTATGCATGGTTTATGACAGTATAGATATCATGAAAAAATCTTTTGCGAGATTTTGATGGAAATGCACGTTTTTAAGTCCCCTGTATGGGCGAATGGATGGATGTATAGTCGTATGTTCAATACTTCAAAAACGAGTAAATAAATGCAAAAATTAATATTTAAAAGTTTCCTGAATAAGCTAAGCTCTTGTTCAAAATATCATAGATGCTATAAATACAAATTATGAAATGATACACATTTGAAATGTCAGACATGTATCAATTGAAATTGCTTTTGCCTTGTTATTTTCAAAATGAAATGTAGTAATATACATATAATGTGTTTTCAAATTGATATAATAAATTTTGTTTCTTCAGCTGGATTTGGAACTGGATTCTCTTTTGGTGGTACTCCAACTGTTACTACAACTACATCTTCAACTTTTACTGGCTTTGGAACCACATTTGGTACTCCTGTATCTACAGCAACCACAGGATTCGGAACAACATTTGGTACACCGACAGCTACTACGACAGTAGGCTTTGGAACAACTTTCGGTACTCCATCTGCGACTTCTGTTGCTACTGGTTTTGGAACATCATTTATTACTAGTACAGCCCCTACATTTGGTTCCTCATTTGGAACACCAGCTGTTACATCCGCTGGTACTGGTTTTGGTACTTTTAGTCCATTTGGATCTGCTACGCCTGTAACAACTACAAACTTATTCAGCGGATTTAATACTGCTAGTGCAACTACGGCCAATAATTTTGCGGGTTTTAGTGCTTTTTCTGCATCTACAACAACGCCATCTGGATTTACCGGATTTGGAAATACTTTGAATACAAGAGGAGCTACATCTACAGGTAATTTCATTGTTATCCATTGTTGATATTTTAAAATTTATATTTGGATATTGGTACTGTTAATTTATTTTAATTAATAATAGGACGGAAATATTACGAAGACATTACGTCCGAACAGGGTTCCGTCTCGAGTATTCTCTTCAATATTTAAATATCTCATTTAATATTGAGAAAATATGTTTTTAATAAAATCAGTTAATAAATTAAATTGATAATATTAGTGAGGCAAATATATAACATCAGACCTGATTACTTTATGTATTTCTTATTCACTTGCAGAAAACATTATTGGTTAAAAATTGCTTACATTCGGCACAGACTTTTATCCTTGCAACGTTTTCTCATTATTATATAACTTTTAATTTAAAACCTCGCTCATCGAAATATCTTTCCCCATTCTAGAGTTCATAAGGTTCTGAAATTGGTAAAATGTGTGTTACAGCATTTACTGGATTTGGTGGAACTGCATTAGGTCAGCCCGTTTTGCAACAGTCATCTACTGTTATCACAGATGTAAATCAAATTATATATAACTCTATTTTTAATTGCAATGTATTTGGAGATGAAAGGGACACGATACTTGCAAAATGGAATTTACTTCAAGCGTCCTGGGGCACTGGCAAAGGTTACTACACCCAGTCACAACCACCAGTTGACTACACAGCCCACAATCCATATTGCCGCTTTAAAGCAATCGGCTACAGTGTCATTCCTGGTCATGACAATAAAGAAGGTTTAACTGCAATCATTTTCAACAAAAAAGAATGTGATGTGAAGTAAGTACCTATAGTCTTCAAAATTACCATTATTACAATGAAACAGAAAAACTTATTACCCCTATGTAATATTTAATTAAAAATCAAAAACAAAATAATATACCTATAAATTCAAGTTGTGCTTTTTCAAATTTGTGTTAATTTATTTTCTATCTTAAAATATTTATTAATACGATAAACATTCAATTTAAAGACTAAGTCAGTTGAATCCGTAAAATAGCTACAATAATTGAGCAGTTTGTTTAATTTTTATATTAGTTTATGATGCCTCCGCACCATGTACATTGGTAACACTATAAAACTACACCTTAATTGAAAATATATCTGTCACGACTATGGTTTCATGTAATAGAGGAAATCCAAATTTAACAGTGTTTTATTTAAATTGCATTTTGTCAAAAGTAGAATATTCCTTGAAACAAACCGTCTTTAAATTGTCCAAATTATACATGTATATCCAGCAGTATTTTTGAATATTGAAGTAGCTTTCAATTTCGGTTTTGGATTATTATAATAAAAAATATAAGTCATCCCTGGAAATGGAAGAATTTATTTTTTAACAAGTGATTTGATCTAGATCGAGATTCTAAAGGATTTTATTAATTACATCGGAATCATGTTAAATCGTGACTTTATTAATTTAGTAAAACCGTATATTAAATCAGTAATTGATCGGTCAAATTTCTTTTAATTTACATATATGTTGACAAACCTATGGTTACTCGCACACCGTTGTATATGTAAATTGTATTTTACAATAAACAAAGGCATCTGCCCATTATAGATATTAAACTCTAAATCATTCTGCGATTTTGTATCTATTGATTAGGCAGTCATAGTAGAAGTAAAGTATGCATACTTCCCACATTATTTTACTATTTGAACTGAAATGAAAATTTATTGACGTTGCCAGTATATTTAAATGGTTTACGTATTTGTTTCATTGTCCCTAAATTCTGTAGTCAACAGTAGTAGACAGAACTGTATTTTAATTATTATTTTTAAATAACACATACAGCAGTGTGATCGCAGGGATATAGGCGTATGCCTGCAAAACGAAAGAAATAACCATGGACACATGGTTATATGAATAAATATGGGTTCAATTCCCGCCTAGCATATTGCCATACATCTTGTGGTTCGCATTCCACAATAAAGTGTAGGTGCCGTCCTGGTGTGAGCTGGCAGCTCCGCTGAAGGGCTTCAATAAATACTATATTATGCTACCCCAGGTAACTGGGATATAGTGTGATGTATTTATTTACTTATTTATTAAATGACACCATCTTACATTCATGTTACAGAGCACAAAAGGATCAACTGATTGCAGGTTTAAATAACGTAATGGGAAACAAGTCTAACTTAACTATAACTATTCACAGTATTCGGGCTATATCTGAACTCAAGACACAGGTTCTTATATACATACAGGAGAAGGGAATGACAGGATCACTGCGTAAGATTCCAGCTGTCGATTTGTCAAACTTCCTCTTGCAACCAGTGCAGAAACAACAGCTTGTATCACTTGGAGTTGACAACGTTTTTGCACATGTAAAACCGGACAGTGATCAACTCAAAGAATACCTTGCAAAAGCTCCAACAGGTATGCATTTGCGATAATATAGTGTAGATACGTATATTATGTGTGTTATTTGACTAGTATAACGATCTAGTTAGTCATATTGTAATAATTACATATAAATGACAAAATTACAGAAAACCATGTTATTAACTGTTTTTAACATGAAATTACATTATTTTATGATAAACCATCTTTATTGACGTGCGAAGTACTGCCGGTAAATATAAGATTCGTTGGTAACGAACATTTTTAATATACATACGTGTATAAAACATTGCATTCGGTAAATATGTACTTTTAATAAACTTGTTTCATTGTTCTTACGTAAAATATAAGGAACTAATTTCTTATTTTAGAGCAAAATTAAATATCTTGGCAATTGCAATAAAAACCTGAACATATATTGTTACGTGCTACTTTTAAAAACTGCAGATTTTTTTCCGATGCATTTTAAAATAAAAGTGTAAACAAATAAGTTGTTTAGAATTATAACATGCATAATATAATGCTCTTGTACATCTAAATATCTTATTATGAAATAGATATCACATAATCAGAAATGACTGTTCCGATTTTAAAAGCTCCTAATTTGTCATGAAAATATGATTACTATAAAATTAATTTTCTCGATATACAAATGCCTATTAACAATAACTATATTATACATTTCTTATCATTTTCAAAAATTTTTCAATTTTTAAAATGATGTGTCCTGGTTTTCTTGTGACAGCCTGTATAACGTTTCAGTGCAAATTATACGTAATTTCTTATGTATTATAAAATGTTTTATATCAATTAAAAATTACAGTAAATCAATATACAAATTTTTGTTTTCTCAGATTTATTAGACTTTTTTAGTAGAGAAAAATGGTGACATCAGAAACTGTCATAAATTAGTGTACTCTGAATAATTAAATTACAGGTGTCGACATACGCATATGGAAACAAGCACAAATCGATAACCCTAATCTTGCTAAGTATATACCTATTCCATTAATTGGTTTCGAACAATTGAAATGGCGAAGTAAATGTCAAGAGAAAGAGACTGCACTCCACAGAGGTTTTCTTGAACAAGTTTCCAAGGACATAATAGAACTAAAACGAAGACATGCTACCAGTGTTGCTCATATTACAGAGCAGAAACGGAAGCTTCTTGAATTACAGCATCGAGTTTTAAGAGTAATTTATTTTTATTTAGCCTTTAAAATACGTGCTATTAAATGTTCTATATTATTTTAGATACTGGCAAGACAAGAAGTAACACGTAAAGCAGGAATAGCATTACAACCAGAAGAGGAACTGTTGAAAGGCCAATTACAAAATATGCAAACACAAATCAGTGTTCCGACACAGTTTAAAGTAAATATGATTGGAACTGCTTTTATTTGGCCTATAAGTCTAAGGGCACATTTTCTTACATATTAAAAGTAAATGTATAATTGTATAAAATTATACATATATTTTTAGGGTCGTCTAAATGAATTATTAGCCCAGATTCGTATTCTCAATCAAAATGGCCAAGTTAGTACGTCTGAGCGTTACACAATGGATTCTGTTATTCAAGAAGATATAATTAATTTCCTTCGTATGGAGCAACATGGTATAACTCACCTAGTTGACATTATTACCACTGATCTTTCACATTTAAAAATGATACGCGATGGTATGCAAGAATTGCTACAAAAGCAGTAATCAGTTAATGATTTTATTTGCATATAATTTAAACTAAATCAAAAACATTTAAAATTGAAACAGCATCTTATTTTTATAGGTGTTTTTACATAAAAATTTAATATTTCATGAGATTTTTGTCCAAATTTGATCTACCTTATAACCGTATAAAACGAAATTTTTGTTTTATATTAGTTTTTTGAAAAGAAGTTACCTTATTTTCAGAATTATTACGAATTCATTTTTAACAGTAAAGTTCACATTTTGTTAATGACCAATGTAGATGGTCGTCCTATAATTAGATTCATACAGGAATTTCCTTTTCTTTAAATTACACTATACAAGTTTATAATATTTGTGTTAATATTAAAATGGTCAATTTTTTGTATAACAAATTATGTAATGTTCAGTAACAAGTATTTCTGATGTATTCTCAACATATATGAAGTGATTATTTCAATAAATTGAAGTTATTAACATATATAGCACAGCAGTTTTATTATTAAATATAAAACATCCATTACAAAATTGTACATAAATATTAATTAAAGTGCACATTTTTAAAAAGTACAATAATTTAAAGCACATTTATTTCCTTTTCTAAATAAAAAGTAATAAATAACTGCCGGACGCAATATAAAATAATTACACTTGATACACGAAATATCGTCCTAATGGCAACGTATTAATATTGCTGGTTAAACTTTTTAAAGAGACACATTTGGATATGTAGAGCAAAATTGTAGAAATTGGCCAATGAAAGTAATCTTTTTATAATTAATATGAAAATGGAATTTTCATTTACATGACTTTCAGAACAATATTTTTTTTATAATCCGTTGCTACCTTATATTTACATTTTGTAGGACTTTTGATTAGTATAATTAATCATTTGGTCAGTATATTTTTCTTTGATCAGTATTTTATGCACGATTAATATTATAAACAGAAATCAACTCTACCGGTTGCAACTGTTTTCTACAAACCTTTTACCTCTATCCAAGTTCCTTGCTCTCACTTAACTTACCATGATCCCGTCCTCGCACTTACATAAAGAAATTATATTAATTTACTGATCATTGCACAAAAATGTGATGAACATTAGAATTAAAATACTGATCAAGCAAATAAAATACTAGATTAAATAAAAATAAATATGTATATTAAATTGATTTGTAAATTACATTTAATATTTCAAATGAAATATTAATAAAAACCCATACATAAGAACCTGACAGGCTTCTAAAACATAATTCTCTTCATATGTATGTACAAATAGATGATTTTATCATATAAACCTTATTTTGTACTAGTTGCCAGGTTATGAAAATAATCTTGAAATGTATGATAATAAAATACTTAATGAAGAAAATATTGTCTGTGTCCTAATTCAATCAAATTGTTACAGTAATAAAATATACTAGCTTCCTTAATCCTAACTACATGTGTGTACCGTACATTGTATTAACAGTATGTTGTGGTATAAAGACGAGATTATGACGAAACATGTTTAATTTTCTGTTAAATATTCTTCTATTCCTGATAGCAATGACTGCAATGAATTTAGGTAAAAAGGTTATTAAACATAAATAATTTATTTTCGCTGAACCGTTAAATCTAAAGGTATATCAATATGATCATCTTTGCATCCTGTATATCTAAGTTTCGATTGCTGTATTAATGGTTCAAGTAGCATATTCCAAGTGACATTTTCAATACTTGTTGCACCAACATTAATTACAGTTCCAAGGTTTAGTAATTCAGCTGCTTTAGTTAAACACGTTTTTAGACAACATGTATGTGAACATGTATGAGTATTAATAATATTTTCTGCATAAATATTACTGTACGTGTTCTCTTTTCGCAAGATATTTTCTGTTATGTTATGTACTTTAAACATATTTTCATTTTTTGATATTAAGGGATTTGTAGAAACCTCATTTGTAGGTATTGTAATCTTCGTTATGTCAACTGACATATTTTCAGTTACTCTGGCTGTACTTTGTTGGTTGTTTGTTAAGTGATTATACGTTTTTATGTGCTTTCGTAAACTGCTAGGATCTGTGTATCGTTTCAGACATCCAGGTATTTTACACAAGTAAGGCTTTTCTACTTGGTGGGTTCTTGTGTGTTTGAACCGATCACTGGAGTTGGAGTAAGCTTTATTACAACCAGGTACCGAACAAACATAGGGTTTTTCACCACTATGCGACCTGGAATGTATCTTCAAATTTTCTGCTCGTGAAAATGATTTATGACATTGGCAACACCTATGCGGTTTCTCATTGGTATGCGTTCTTATATGTACCAACATTTTATAGCTGAAATAAATAAATAATTTATATTCTCCACCAACCTTATAAAAGTAGGTATGTATTTTATCAATTACAGTTGTTTTCTTCAAATATAACATACTTACCGAGCATTGAATCCTCTATTATGTCTGGTGCAACCTTCCCACCTACAGTAAAACAGACCGGAAGCTTCGCTGGTTGCGTGTACCTGTGATACATGATTAGCTAGTAGATCCAGGGATTCAAACCAAAGTCCACACTTCCACCATCCACATTTCATCTCATTCTGTGCAGATATTGGCTTGATTTGGTTCATGGTAATAGCTACTGGTATTGGCCTAACACCTGTGCTGGACACTGCAGCATGACACTCAATCTGTTAAAAATGATTAACATTAACTACTATAAACAGAAATACATATCATATCTCTAAATAAAACATTTCGATTATATATTTACTTGTGAATAGTGCTTTGTTCCGTATTCCAAAACATGAGTCGTATTGTAGTTAACAAAATTTTTAAAATAAGAACAGAATGAAAACTTATCCATTTCTTCCGATGTACCGCAATATAACAATGGAAAACCATGAACTAATTTCGTATTTAATATACTCATTTTTATATTATTAATAATAGGACACTTAACACTAATAATTATTCTTAACTGTGCAACGTTAAAACTTCAAGTTGTTATATGGTTTTCAGAAATAATTAATATCCGACATACTTATTTTATTTACTAAGATTTCAACAAGATGTTATAAATAATGATAACTTCACAGACGTATTTCTGGTTGTATACAATTGCATTACAAGTGATAATTATGTCTAAAAAAATAAAAGTTGTTTTTCTGTCTCGCTTGTAGCAAATATAAGCAGATAAGTCTATCATCTTTTAAACTTAAGGCACTGGGGGGCATAGCTTTGAACCGGTGACCTTCTAGAAAAACTTATCAAATCTAGTCAACAAAATCTGGTTAATTCTGGTTTTCGGTTTTTATGGTCAAGGGGTCTTGTTAAACAGAAACACTTGATGACCCTAAACTGGATTGTTCCTTATTAGTTTCGATAACTGCATATATGTATATAGAGATAGAGATAGAAGTTTAATATGTACTTACCAATGTATACAGCTTTATTTTTTACAAATGTATCATTGAAGGTACCTGTGTAAATAACTATCATTAAACACACTATCGTTTGTGACACTTACACTATTAACACTGTATTGTTAGGTAAAGACTAACAGAGAACACTGGGTTTTAAAAGATTTTTTTATTATATTTTTTTAAACATGTGTTATCTAACTGAACAGCAGCATATTGTCTATCTATTTCTGCGTTACTGTGACTGGTACATGGAAAGTATGCCATTGTTGCATGCGGACCCCATGCAAAGAATATCGGGCATTTCGTTAATGCCGGTAACCTTCTCTCCGTCTCTGTTTGTATCATCCTCAGTGTGGGGCTAGCTGAGTTAGACAAATGTCGTTAATGTCTTCACAATAAGCCCGTCACTAAAATTCATAAATTCTATCTGCATTTTTGTTTATCATTCAGTAATCATATTCTTTCAATTGCAATATAACTGTTCAGATTTAAAGATTTACGCTTAAAGATGTTTATAACGTAAGTGTAAGTAATCAAATATAAAATTATAATATCGTTTATAAGAATGTATTACTGAAAATATTTTATAATAAAAATGCAGAACAAATATACAGTTTCAGAGAATATTGGCATAAGCATAGTGGTTCGCGAAAAAATGATTGTATTGGAAAGCGTTCGCGAACCAAACAAGTCTAGGAACTGCTGATCTAAACAGATGCTACTTATAAAAACAATTACAAAGTACAAGGACGCACACAGGCGGACGGTCCAGTAGGTCCAGACCGTCCCCAATATTTGACAATAGATGGCATCGTTTTATTGAATGAATTTTGAAAAAAACTGATTCAAACCATGTGTGAAACTATTGTTGGTTATTGAAATGAATTTTTAGTTATAAGAATCAATATTTACAACATCTAACATTCAATACAGGGTAATATATTGGAATAATCTTTTGTAAATAGGTCATTATGAAAAACTGAAAGCATACCACCTGTTCCCTAAAACTCCACTTGAAAATGTTCTATACCGGTTGACTCACCGAGTTGTGCTACATAGAGAATTCCATGTTATTTTTTTACTTGAAATTATTGAAAGTAAGTAGTGTAGTGAAAAAATGAATATTGCTTCCCCATGTAATACAACCCGGTATGTTTATCTATATGGTTGTACATTTATTAACAGAATGATTAAAAAATTACGTATTTTTACTTTTACGCCTGTATATAGATGTATACATAATTTTATTAAAATCCCTGTGTAATTAAATGAAAACTGAGTGTCTCAATGTGACTCTATTAACGGACGCGTACCTTATTAAGTGTGTGACTTTGTTTAATGAAATGTGATTATTTGCATAGCAGATTTGATGGTGTGAGCCTCTGACAAAGTATGTATATAATTTAAAAGAAGTACAAAACTGCGGTATGCATCATTTCAGTATTTCCCGTGTTTGAACATTTCCTTAGCTCATCGATCTCTTGCCAATGAACTTTAGTGTTCAGTACGGTATCAGTAACATATTAAAAAAATTTTGCTCAGAAATTTCGGACAAACCCCCAGAATCACGAAATAACTATTACATTTCTTTTACAAAACTCGTTCAGTTAGTAGCATATTAATATGTCCATATGTAGAGGTGTTTTATTTGGGGTGGCTAAGTAACCTTTACTGAGGCAAATCATTACAGACTCGTTGGGATTCTTACAAGCCATGCGTGTTCTTTAAATCCTAGTTAAAAACATGGAATCCAAAAAATAGCTTAAAATTTAAACTTTAAATTAATAGACTAATAGGTTTACCCCGTGCATGTATATCGTTAGTTTATGTGTTGCAAAGATTGAACAGGGGTCAAATATGAAATTTCGTTGTTTTTTTATCCGAATCAAGTCTGGATGCGCTTGCTCACGTCAATTTTGTCTTGTGTAATTATTTTCTGTTCCCGAAACTTAAATATCCGCTGAAAGGAAAATGTTTCGGTCAAATCAAAGTTATCCAAAACACCAAAATTACAAATAAAATTTTAATCACCGTAAAATCATAACTTTATTGATATATGTACTCGTATGTATAGGTATTCAAGTTAACAATTTGTTTAATTTTTTTAATTGGCAAATTCTCTTATACAGTAGAACCCGCTTATAATGGACTTCATGGGACTAAGTAAAATCGTCCATTATAGTCGAGGTTCATCTCATCAGAATAATTTCTAATTAAACAAATTTATATTCATGTTATTTCAATGACATGTTTTTATTAAAAAAAGATAACTAGCACAACAAGAACTATGTACTCGTTCATAGGTATACATAAGCACGAAAATTAGTTTGTAATACATACATACGTATGAACGTGCATATTTAACATTACATATTTTGAAAAAAAATCGGTTAATTTTGTTTGAATCCACGGTTTGGCTATATAATCTTTATGTAGAATAAGTTTCCAAATTGCGAAATTTTGTTAACAATAATTCTGCACATTTTTTTATATAATTTATTTGTTTAATTTTTTCTTTTAAAATATTATT
>JAGJTL010000093.1:464671-480601 GCA_022063505.1 Calosoma granatense | reverse complement strand
CATCCAAAAATATGTAGCACGAGCCGCCACTGCACCTGCAGATTTCCGAACCCGACTCTTTGCCAAAATACAATGTCCACAAGAACAAGTTGGAGCCATATAATCTGGACGCTAAAGGTGTGAAAGGTTAAAGTAATTCAACTAAACCTCCGTTCGTTCTTGCATACAGTACCTTCGGCAAGCATCATCGAAATGATTAATCGTGTTGGGCGTATAAGAGGGACTTAGCAGACAATTTAAAAGGGTCATCTCCACCCATAAGCTGCTACTAACTCTGTTTCCATGTTAAACATCCAGAGAGCTTTAGAGCCAGTGTATCCGTCATCTCTGATAGACCTCTGGCTGTCACAAATACAAGAGACACGGACCACTCACTCGCACAGAGAAACGTTCGTCTCGTGTCACCTGCTCCGTCAACAAAAGCACAGCGCAAGCCCTTATCGACACCGCCGGCAACCACAAGCACCAACAGGTCAAGCATTTATGCGGCCAAAATGGCTGCGCAGTTCAACTACATGCCTCGTGTTCGCACAGCTTGCGTGTCAAGAGACGAAAATGTAACACCGCGGGCAAGCTGTGCTTGAGATATACATCAATCAGGGCAAAATTGATGTCAAGTTTCCCATTATTAACGAATTTCACGAATCAGTGCTATTGAAAATGACTGTTCGCCGTTAGCAAGTAGCGTCCGACAACAACAATGTCATATAAACCAACAAATACCAAACACTTTAAATTTTACACATCAAGTGCCTACAAAGAAGGCTATCATGTACAGAATGATCCATTGCTAACTTTTTTAGTTGAAAAGATAGAAATTCAGTTAAATATCGAATTAAGTACTATTTATCCCACTGATTAAAATGATGTAATAAAAAACAAAAAGCATTACGTTTTTGAGATATGACTGTTGAAAAAACTTTTTTTATTTATTTAAATGTACTTTTTTTAAGAGTAAAATCGTAAGATTTAAAACATTGTACTAATCGACCCAAACTACAGACGATCCAGGGCCTCGTCTAGGATGACTTTTTCTTAGAGACGAAATTACTTTTTCTACTTATAATTATGGACGTGCAATAGCAGAAACTGCTTGAAAACGGCTTAACGGCTGCCTGTAAGTAATGATTTTAACTACAGAAATAAGAAAAACTCACAAAATGACACATCTGACGTGTACGGGCGATAGAATAACACAATAGCCCCTTGTCACGGTGTAGCATGCACGTCTATGTTACAATTCGACAAATAAGAAAGAACAATATAGTTGCCGTATAAGCTCTTCTACCTACAGGTAGGAACTGAAGAAATATCATTTAAATAATAAAACCGAAAATAACGGTTTCACGCGAAATGTCCTAAAAACAATCAATTTAAATTATAAAAGCAACATTTGTTGCTGTATGTTTTCCTTTTAGCCTTGCCATGTACACTTCACCCACCTTAGGACGTACGCTTAGTGCACTACTCTTTTCATACAAATAAAGTGGAACTTTATGATACAGAACAACGCTCTACCCCATCCCCCTACTCGTGAAGCGCAATGACGTACATCGGGTCGGTCCTGTCTTCAGCTAGCGTAAAACTCGCATCATAAATTATTATTATGAAAGATTTAAATTTTACATATACGACACTCGATAGTGACAGACAGTTCGCGACAGATTGTTTATGGTTTACATTGACATTGAGTGAGTACGAGTGTATTAATGGGTACATTATTTGATTTCTCTTAGTCAAACAGTGCAAAGAGCAAGGGAGGAAGGAAAGTCGGTTTGTCGGAGAAAAATCACGAAACACCAAGATTGGTTGAGTAAATGAAGCGTGCGAACTCAGATCAGGAAGAAAGCTGTTACCGATAGAAAACACGTAGCGCGCAGCGTAGTGTTTTAAAATTAGTACGCTACCAAATCTTACTGAAAAACAGTTTTGTTTCATCATATAAACACTAGAATTATTATTAAAATAAGATCTAATGTGAACAATCATTTATATAGAGTTATTTGTATTATGACTGTCAGTGACGGCTTAACAAATTTTGTAGCCCAAAGCACGTTAATATTTCTCAGGTCCCTGCTACCGTTGTATATAAAATAACAAAATACTTACATGTATGTATCACACATAAAAATTAGAAGAAGAAAACACATAAAAATTAAAAACTATTGGACAAAACCGGATTTGCATTTTGTTTTATTGCCGTTATTTGTACTGCGCATACTAGAAACTGGCGACCAAATTTGAATGACTTACAACACACATAATTTTCTTGGCGAATAAACCAAATATCATTGAATTTATCTTTAATTATACGTGAGTAAGTGTTTCATATTTCTTTATTTTACAGAAAAAATAAATTATATATTGTTATTTTTCGATGTATTTATTGTGCATTTTAATGCACTTTTCGTTCGTCATTAAATTGTATAGATCCTATTGTTGAAAAAACTTTCGTATTCAAACTATATTGAAAGTGAATTATTCACCTATTGCTATTTTGTCGATTAAAGTAAAATTTTAACAAATTTCTGTGAATTTTCGCTGAGTATACTTCATCTGAAAGCAAAAAACCTTATTTTACTACATATAATTGGTGCAATCACCAGGTGCGGTCACATTTCACTTATGCAAGCATTTATACGGGCAACAATGCATATCAAAAATGACGCCAAGAATGCAATAGGCATTATCAAATATATTATGTAAGCGAGCAATGCTTACTTATAAAGGAAATTTAATTATTTTTATCTTTATTTTTATTGTGAATAAAAAAAGATTTTCTAAACATTTATCACCCTTTGCAACTCTAGGCTCGTGTGTGTAGGTAAATAAATAATAAATATAAATTAATAAAAAATAAGCGATATAAAATGATAACAATATTGTATAAAATGAAAAATGTTATATGAAATGAATACCTTGCCAAAATATTACTCTAAAAATAAATCGTAAAAAAATTGTTTGTTGTTAACAAATATTTTACGTAATGTTCAACAATTTATATTTTTAAATTCATTTAACTTATAGGTTAAACTGATATTTTTGTTCTAAATAGTTGACAATCATATTATTTATTTTGTTAGAATTATTAATTTCGCTGCCTAATGCAACTGCTTTATCCGCTTCACGATAAAGCCGACACGGATTACTGTAATTTGTTATATGTACGATAAAAATGTGTTATTAATCTGGTGACTGATGATGAAGGTACATATTATATAATACTCTCATACAAAACCGAAATTTTAGAGTAATCTATTTATATACTAGATTAGGTACAGTACAGACACTGAAGCCTGTGGCATTTTATGTAAATGCTTAAATGATAGTGTGGTCGCTGAGATATAGGCGTACGCTTGTAAAACCGAAGAAATATCCATAATAACAAGGTTATATGTATAAATAGATGCGGATTCAATTCCCGCCTAGGATATTGCTATACATGTGGTTCACATTTCACACAATAAAATGTAAGTACCATCCTGGTGTGAGTAGACAACTTCCCTGAAAGACGTTAAAAATAACCCGGGGATATAACGTGATGTTTTATTAAATTCTGAAATATATATATAGCCGCACCTTGTACTCATACGAACATGAGAATAATTTCTTAGGTAAGGTAAGTTATTACAAAGGTTACAGTGGTTGCAACGCAATAGACTTAAAGCTAGTATTACCATTTATACAATGAGAAATGAGGACAATCTCTCGATTTCAAACAAAAATAAGGGACAAAGAATATCAATAATTTTGTTTGAAAAAGATGAAATGAATATGTATTAATATTATACCCAGCAATACTAGCAGAGGAGTCCGATATAATTCCTTGTAAAATGTTTTATTAACTGTATTTAGCGAGAAATGTTCATTTTCGTATGATTAATATTTTTGTCCATATGTACCTGAACAAAACTGCTGTTAAAAAAGGTTTATAGTCTCAAAAAGTGGTTTTTTAAATATATACATATATACTAAATAACTGTCAATATTGTGCCAAGTTTTCAGTTAACTATTTTCCACCTCAGAAAAGATCCGGGCTCGTCAATGTTTTTAATTAAAAAAAATAATTTTTAGTACACATATCTATAAAATAAATTAACATTTTCAAATTTACTTTGAACGAGTGCATATGGAAAGATAATTTACCCGCCGTTTATATTCCAATTAACAATGAACAATGCACAGAAACATTTTAATACATCATTTTATTGTTTTTACTTTTTTTAAATAACTTATAGTGGGATGTGCGCTATGAGAACTAAACAATATTCGTCCCGAAAGTAATTTTCTGTGAATGCTAGGTTCGATATGCTAGCGTCACAAGTCTTGCGCAATACATTTAGTAGGCGCCGAGCGTACTGTGACGTCACACGTAGTTCATCGCGCACCGAAAATACACGCGACGTTTCAACTGGCATCCTTTCAGTTCTGGAACATTTTAAAGCATACTTGTTTATTGTGTTTATTCATCGCACACACTGTCGGGTGCACTTGTTATTTATCCTGTTTCTGACATACGTAAGTAGGTTTTTTAACAGTAGATTTTTCAAAACATATTTATTCTTTCTTGTGCATAAGATAAATTTATAAAGCGTTTCAGATGACATTGATCTTTCGCAATAAACAACTTAAACACTTTCGATTGAAGCTTTTGCTATATATTTGCGTTACATGTTTATTTAAAAAATAGAAATAATTTGTTCAGAAACTTTTGGCGACCTTCATTAGTAAATATTGTAAATAGTAAATTAATACAAAAATTTGTGACGATGATATGAATATCTAGAGATTTATATTTAGAATACGCGCTATGCTTTTTTTATATAGCTTATGTTGGCAGACTGTCGATATTGTTAGCTGGCATTAGCCCAATAGGAACAGAAAGACTGAAGTATTTCCATGTATTTGAAGGGGGTCTAGAATAGATACAAATATCTGCTTCTGGCATACAAGTAACTACCAAATAATCATTGTGTGTGTAAATATTCCGAAACGTTTTATCTAAATGAATGTAAAAAAATTATATTCATTTCGGAATTTCGACGGATATGCATGTTTCCAGGTTTCCTGATTTAATTTTAACTATTATCGCGATGACGTCCATTACTGCGCGCAAGATTAATAGGATCCCGTAAATGTATTATGACAAAATTGCTCTGTCGAAAATTGATGTTTTCTCTTTCGTTGACTATTTATTACAATGTTTTAATTTATGAAATAATTTCGTTTTAAGAAATGTAAACTTAATTATATAGTTTAATAAGTTGCTCTTAAAATTATAGTGTAATATAAATATTGATATTCTTGAGCAGAAAAAATAAAAAACACATTTTTTAAATGTTTTGTTTGGTTGCTTAAAATCATGTACTAAAATGTGTCCTATTTTTATGAAAGAATTTTTAAAATAGATTTTAAATAGTTAACCTAAATACAAAAATTTTTTAAAATCGGTTAATTTTTTCATTCAAATTCTAATATAACGCTTTTCCAGTTTTAGCCGTTATTATTTTCAGTATTTTGCCTTGATTATAATCATCAAAGAATTTTCTGTTTTCGAACTGAAGGGGCTCCCATATGTACAAGGTAGCCTACGAACACCGTTTTCAAATCATCTATTTAATTCAGAATTAATGTATATATTTTAAATGAAAAGAGATTGATTACGACTTTAAACGTTTTGTATTCGACAGTAGAATGAATAATAATATATCTTTTTCTCAGAATGATCACCTCTAGCATAGATATAAAGCCCTGTAATCTCGGTGCTTATCGATGATCTTTTACATCAAATTCAACGACAATTTATTTCAAGTCTGCCCTAGACTGCGCTGTAGAAAATGAAAAGTGTTTTGTATTGAAGTCTTTGACTGTAAAATGCTTTAAAAAGAATATTAAATTGGATTGAGAACAGGTAAATATTGAAGCAATTCTGGTGTAATATTACTAAAATTATTGTAACGTTCATTATTTCATTCTTGCGCAATTAAAGTCTTGTACTTAATTTCCTCAAGATGCTCGGAAACCCGAGGAAATAACATCCTCTTCATCATATAAAATGCTAGTTGCCTAATCTGTCATCAAAACGCAATATTACAAAATTGAATAACATGTTTGAATACTGAATATGACATTGTATTATATAGATTCTAAATATGAATAACATTTTTATTTACACTTTTGCTCTAAAACGTATTATTACTTATTTACTTGTTAATTCTCAGTGTCCTAGATTTTATAGGACATCGGTATATCCACACAATCAAGTTAATATTCAGTAAATAAATAAACATACGTGTACAATATCTATAAGAGCATAATTAGAGGCAAAAACGTATTAAAATAACGAACACATAAAATCGGTTAAAATAACCGAAAACAGTTTTTTTTTATTATTATTGGTTTAAAAACAAATGATTGTAACAAAAAATTCGAAAAAATGGTTGCTGGATATACACAGGCTGGTACCGAAAGAGTGCTCACCATTGGTATCCCCGAAAGTATAACAGATACGATGTCGGTTAAATTAGACAAAAGTTGCGCATTTATAGGCCGATATTGATGGCTGTTTCGGTTTTCGAAAATTTTGCATGGCTCACTAGATCAAGGCAAAAGTTTGATTTTTGCAATTTTTTATTTTCCTGCTTAACTTCGTAATGGTGCAAAATTTTATAAAATGGTTCAAATAAATATTTCAATAAAAATATAATTTCCAAAACTTAGTATTCATTAATATTTTTCGTAAATTATCAAAATTTTTTTTTTAGAATATTTGTTAGGTAAGAGCACATTGTGTTTATGTGAGGCAAACCCGGCTTGAAAATAATTGATTAAGGTTTTTGTATAAAAAAAAAGTTCAGAATACTGAAAACAGTATTTTATAAAATACTTTTGTGTAACGTCGGCATCAGATAGCGGAGCGATCAAAATAATTTGTATTTATTGTGCAAATCTTTGTAGTTTTCATTTAATGTAATTATTTCGCTACTGACTTGCATACTATCATTTTTGCTACAATGTTGGCTACGCGTTCAGTTCAATGTAATTTTGTTTGTAGAAATCAGAACTTAATTAATTTGCTTTTATGTAACTCTTAAATAATTATATTTTATTAATAGGGAAAATATCTGAAACTGGTATTAAAATCATGTACATATACTGAAGTTTATTTCCATGAGACACTGAAGGATTTTTTTTTATTATAACTTTTTCATATTTTTAAATGAAAAATAATGAAAAAATTGCAAATGATAATTTAATTCATTAAATTTATTTTATTTCTGGCTTCTTCGCAAAGTCTTTCCAAAACCTGATACCAACGCTCTAGTCAAATTGTGAAATGTCCTCTGAATTATTATTTCTCAATTCTTCTAGTACATGTTCCTTGTAGGCATATCAGTTCTGTAGTGTGCTCCTACAGAAAAAAATCTGAAGATGTTAAATCATTGATTTCTCATTTTAGTAATAAAATTAAAATTTCACTAGCTAGTTATTGGTAAAATTATTCATAATGAATCTTCTGGGTTTGCTTCAGTGACTTATGCTACATCTTGTATCATTGATAATGTGTAGAAATATTTCTACACTGCTTATTTTCATATATTTTCAACTAAATTAAAACAAGCTCCTGGAGTAACTGTCAACTGAAAAGAAGATCGAATATTATAATACTTTCTATTATAATTTAAAATTAATTATTATTTTTTAAGCAAATATGCATATTGAGCTTAACCATGTGCATTTTTGTCCAATATGGTTTTACTGGCGGGCTTAAAGCTGCAACTTTGTTTCTCTGGGCCATCAAACATCAATATCCAGTCAATGTCTTGCTCTTTTAATGTTAAATATGTGTATTTCGAATTTTTTATTTGTCGCCATCTAGCTTCGTTTCAGTAAGTCTAATATGCAAATTCTGCTTGCACATTCATGTTGATACGACTTTTTGCAATTACATTGCAGTTGTCCCCGGCGTTAAAATGGCCTGCATTCCATACATCTACGTAGTAGAACTTAACAAGTTATGTGTATCGAACTAATTCTTCAAATTAGCCTACCTCACCTTCTTCAGCAGTCGTTTGTCCTCGATACAATTAAATGTAAAATGAAATACACACATATACACACACACACACACACATATAAATATATATATATAACGTTGTAATCAACCGAAGGTATACCATCGCATGCTCTTCATCGCAGCAGATAATTACATATCTATCTACGTATGTGTATTAATTAAAGCTTAAGTGTGAGTCTGTCCACACCGATTTTGAGTGTTTCCTGACGATATAGAATGTTAAAATTTGAGTAAAGATCAGGATATCAGAAAGTCCAGCTATCAATATTTCAAAATATATTAAAAACAGAAAAAAAAAATATTTTAAAGATTATTCAGTATGCGAAAAGTTGATTAAATTTTGGGTTTAGTTGCAGACAGGACGAGGAAGGTTACTAGACTCATATATCCATTTTCGCAGATAAAAAGTTTCAGTTAAAAGCTGTGGAGAATTAAATTGTGAATTATAAATGTCATTTTATCGTATAATTTCTCAGTTTTGATAAAAAAGACTTATCAAATATCATAAAACAAAAAGCTGTTGTATTATGAAAAAACAAAAAGATTTTTAGAACACGTCAGTTATTCATCAGTTGAATATTGTTTGTTGTAGATGGGCCTACATAATAATTTTAATTATAATACTAAATTTATTGTATAAAGTATTCTTAACGAGTAATATCTCGATAATCTGGGCACAACTAAGCCGGACTAATGATACTGAAAAGAATTTAATATATTGAATTTTTCATTTGTCCTCCATCAGTTCATTCCATTTTATAGCAAGGATTTTCTCTCCCGTTGGTCCATAACTAACTCTGAAATTATGAAAAATATAAATGTCAAAATAAAAAATCAATAATTCATACTAATCGGGCAATTAATTATTCCGTACTACCCCTGCCGCCAATTGGTCTGGGTTAGCAAGATCTCTTGTATAGCGATTCCTTTAATACTGTTAAATTCTACCAAAAATACTATTTTTGTACAACGTAATTTTAGAAAAATTGTGTTTCTTTCCAATACATTTTTCAGTGTAAAAAAATGGTTGTTCAGAATGAAAAACGGCATGGTATTATATTATACTTAGTATTAAAGCATACTATTTTTGTTGCATGATTTCTTAATTTGCCCTCGAAATGTACTACTTCAAAAAAATTCTGTTGAAAAGAAATTACAATAAAAATTAAAAATACAATTATCCAACATCTGAAATTAACAAGATAACGTTATGCGTATATATATTTCTTAGATATTTCAGTGTTAATTATTGTACATTAGTAGATATGGAAGTTGATATATCCTATATAGTATCTTGTAAAGGTATCTTCAAGTTTATTATCTGATATTAGCCATGATTTGATATTTTCTTTTATTGTTTTCAATATCTTAATTCATCGTTAGTACCAATATGATTTGCATTCTTCTCAAATCTTTCTTTGTGGCAGTTGCTTCTCTTAGTGATAATGTACAGTCAAAAAAATTAGGAACATAATATTGTAAAGTTTTACATAAAACATTTCAAAATTATTTAAATTTAGCAAAAAAAAGTCGACAACTGTTTTCTCGTCGCTTTATTCAAGGTAAACAAGTGCGTTTTCTACGTTAATTATGTATCCCAAAAGCATTATGCGTCTCTCGGAAGTGTTCGTTTATAATTAACATAGCATAAATTTCGTTTTAATTTCTTAAAATATATCATGGAAAAATTGCGGTTGGAACCAAAATTTGTTCAGTAATGGATGCAATGAAATGATTGTTCGACAAACGATGGAAGCAGGCATCGAGATTTCACGGTATATTAATATCAATCCAGCAATATTTCCATAGGGATCCGATATAAATCTAGGTAAAATTTTGTTTCATGTTTTCACTTCTAGAAACAATAGAAATAGGAAAAATAATATTGTTTTTATGTAGACATATACAGGGATCGAAACTAAACTTTATGTGTCCCTTGATTCATATTTGGCATCCTCTTTTTGAATTTACGCGTGCTGCCACATATTTCCGCAGGGTCTTGTTGACATAAACTCTGTTTACGTGCTCGTCTCTGTGGCACCATTTATACTTAACCAACAAATGTCTTCAATACCGCAAAATTTGCTTTCGTTCTTGAAAGCGAATAATCAAATCTTATTACCACGCCTATAGAAATGAGTCACATAGGCTCGACGCACGCACACCCTCCGAGGTGTGACCTTATATATTGTACCAGAAATCTCAAGCAGACGTTTCACGTAAAAATAATAATGAAGAAAATTATTTCTTATTCAAAAAATGGTGATTTACACACACATCATTAAGAAAATAATCAAAACATATTCAGGGGACCTTAAAAACGTGTATTTCCATCAAAACCTCGCATTTAATTTTTTTCATGATTTCTGTACTTCCTTATGCTGTATACAAGAAAGTAAAAGAATGAAATACCTTTGTGGTCATATTGAAAATTGGGAGTATTAAAATATTACTTATACACACGTAGCAGAAAGTATATACATTTTAGAAAAAGAATAAATAAATTTGTTAAATATACATATGCCTGGTTAATCCCGCAAAAGATTGAAATATTCGATTATACGATCAAAGTTGTTAATCCAAATTTGAATTTAAAAAATGTTTCATAATTCTCTGTACGTTTCAGAAAGAATATTTTTCGGCTTTGGTCTCAGAAGGTAAAAAAAAGTTTGTAAAATTTAATTAAAATATAAACATTTTTTTATTAAATTGATTTTTTCCAAAAGAACATAAAAAAGCAGAAGTCACAGTGACGCTTAATAATACAACAATTATGTAAAATTATAAATTGTGTCGCATTAATCAATTTATCTCGGAATAAATGAATTTACCATACGTCATGATATCTATACAATAACATGTCCATGCCAATGAATCTTTAATCCTCATGACGTTGAGTAATAATATATTGGTAAATATTTCGAAACTAATACATCCCATTATCCCACATACAAATTATATATGATGAATGACCTTAGAAACTCGAATACAGAAGATTCCGCTTATTTGGGACACCGGTTAATCGGGACAGCCGCGTATTTGGGACAAATCCTAAAGAATGGAAACAAAACCGAGGAAATAACACAAATTTACTTCGCCCTTTCGAGACAATATTCCGTTTAATTCTTGCCGAATACATAATTAAATTTAAGCTTAAACATAATTTTTCTTCCAGAATTTTTAGTACGTACATAATTTTTAAATATATATGCGTATAGTTTTGTGATTTGTTTTATTTTTGTGCAGTTTATTAAATAAAGTATTAAAAAACACTAATTCTGTAATTTTTGTGGAACTTCGGATAACTGGACCAGCCGCTTAATCGAGAGTCCCGATTAAGCGGAACCGGCTCTATGTGTGCACGTTTTTCAAATATTGCTTTGTAGAATAATGACGCGTTGATTTATATTGGAGATTTGAAGAATACATTTCTCAATAGTACAGTTCCAAATTTGTTAATAGAAAAATCTGGTGTGGTCATCATACGACTTTCTTATAAACATGTATATCAAGACTTCATTTTAACTGATCTGTCATTCCAAAGAGTGTTTCAGGTCGTATTGTGATTTATATATGATATTTTGAATACATGCGACGAATATATACATATATTTTACTCAAAACTTAATACAGATATATCAAAAAATTGTTTTCTACGATCTTCTACTCAGAGCTGGGCGCAAACACAAACAATATATTTAAGTACAAGTACAAGTACTGCTAAAAATGTACTTATATACAAATACAATTACTTTGCTATTGAAAAGTACTGATACACACAAATACAAATATTTGTACTTGTACTTATATAATGATAAGTACATTTTACGTCATAGTAACTAATGAAAAAAACAATTATTGAAAATATATACTTGATTTACAAGGTATGTTTTTAAGAGTATAATATAAAAAATATGCACATATCAAGTACTATAAACTATAAACTCTCGTATGATACATACTATAATATTAATCAAAACATAATTATATTATTCCATTTCTCATACAGCTACCTTATTCCTATATTTATATTACTGATATTATTTGTACTATTATATTTACACTAATTTTGTTTTCTTTCATAATCACCAGTTTTTCAAAATATTCATTGGAAAGTGCATTTCTTTTGGGGAGCATTAATGATTGTTGCATAGGAATAAAGTCTTTCCACTGGAGCAGAAGAGGGAAGCTTGGTAATATATTTAAAAAACAAATGTTTCATTGTGTAAACGGATTTATACTTGTATTTGAAATGTATTTGTACTTAAATGCTTTAGAAAGTATTTATGCACTGAAAACAATTACGAATTACAAATTACAAACACTTTCGAATAAATGTATTTTAAGTACAAAATGTATTTTTGTAAATACAAGTATTCAAGTACATGCCCAGTTCTGCTTACTTTGTATAAAAGTAATATAAGCTTATATTCGGATTTACATGACAATTATGATTCTTATTTACACTTATTTTAAGAATGTATCGTCTCCACGCATTTACCTTATTTTTTATAATATCAAGTAAAGCAGTTTCGATTTTCTACATACACGTATGGTTTCTCTCGAAACTGCAGTTTTTGAAATTCTAAATATTCAAGTTTAGTTTGATTAAAATATCACCGAACAATTGAGATATTGACGGCACACGTACGGACAGGAATCTATAATGAGTTATTAATCAAAACGCACTCGGAAGACACCAAAGTATGCATTTCCATTTAAATCTCATAATTGATTTTGCACAGTTCGTATACTGTCTTTATATTGTATACAATAGTATAGAAATGAAGCGTTTATTTTCATAACTATTTGTACTTCTTACCTACTCTGCTCGTTTTTATTATGTACAGCACCTTCATATAATATTTTGCATATTTTTATTTATAAAAAATTTTCTTATAATGTCAGTACTATTTTAGCCATATATTTGTTTAACATAATCTCAATTAATAAAATTCGTATTAATTTTTTTCATAGGAAATTATTTGTTAAACTTTATTTTATTTATACAAACATAGGATGTGTAGCAAATTATCTTAGAGATGAATTCATGTTTTATGTTTTATCAATAAACATTTTGAAAATGATAGTTGCTTCTTGTGATAACAGCGCATTCGCGACCATGTAGTCAGTGTAATCCATGGCAACCAGCTTGTATCGATCTCTGTCTACAGTTTTTGGAACAAGACCAATAATGTTAACTGCGATCCTTTAAAAAGTGTTTCAGGCATCATATTGTCGTAATAGACGTATTTTTCTGTATTGATTTGATATTTGCAGGATAAACTTCGAAGTACACATAAAAAAGTTCAAGATGTGCCGCATAGCTTGTTTTCTGCTTAATTATTCTTTTAGTATTATAATTGTGACAAAGTTTAATTTTCAGCTGTTAACGGAAATACACGTTCTCTTGTTCCGACCAATATATATTCACCTGGATCGGAGAGTACATGTCAGGTCTTGGAAACATGGCTCCAATCTCTGATAGACCCCAACCAGATCTTTGTACTTATTTAAGGTATTGTTTACATCATAATTCTTATACATTCAATAACAATGTTCATCTTAGTTTCATGCCTTTAGGGAACTGCATTAAATAAACTTCACTTTAAAACGTAGTGTATGGGATGACATTGGTTTCATTCATCATGAAAACTTTGACATTCCTCAGAATATAGAGAATTTAATATGTTCTGCACACTATTTAATTAATTTCGAGATTATATCTCTCTGTATATATGTATGTGTAATTACGCGTGTACACCATGCGTACGCATATATATATGTGTGTGTGTGTGTGTGTGTAGAAGGGAGAGAAAGAATTTTGTAATTTGAAAAATATTTGTCAATAAATACGTATTTTTCTCCATTGCATATTGAAAAAATACTAATTAAATACAGAATACAAGTGTTTCACAATTAAATGTTTATATTTCCAACACAATAGATACCAGCTATACGATGAGTTTAGTATACAATCAAATCAGTTTATGATGGTTTCTCCATAATAAAATAAGTAGTAGAATAAAGTAAAATATTTTATATTTATTTCAAAAATAAACTACTACAAAGTATCGGAAAAATAATTTCATATTTATTATATGATTCACTGTTCGTTGATTTGCATTTTGTATTTACGATACAATATAGTTTCTAGAATGGGTGACTAGAACAATGCAGTATACATATTTTTCAGTATGTTTCCAGTTGAGTCGTTCATATAGTTCCATGTGAATATGTTCCTAACTTAAATGCATATCTTGCGCTTCATTTCAAATGTAATCGTTCCTCCTACTTTTATGAATGGAAGTGAATGTTGGATAGCCGACGTAAAGAGAAGAATGCTTGCTGTAAATGTGAGATTTTTGGGAAATGTAGTATGACGGAACCATGTTTAGAATAAATTGTTAGATAATAAATGCTCAATTAACAAAAAATGTAGTGGCTTGAAATGTGTTCATGGGCGCCGACAGAATGTTTTATAATACTTGAGATTTTTTTTCGTTCATCAGATTTTAGAATACAATTTATTTATCAACCTAGTTAAAGCTAAACGTTTTTATCCGGCAATAATTCAAAATATTAAAATTGTTCTGACACTTGTGATAGCAAAATGTACAGGAGAACGCTAATTTAGCTTATTACGAAGAGTTAAGACATGGACAAGATTAGGTATGTTCCAAGAACAACTGTAGCTTGTTTACAATGAGTCTACATAGGAAACGAACTGGCGGCAAAGAAATTTGAGAAACTAATTCAAGAATATTTCAGATTAACAGGTTCACAGTAGTACATTTTTGTACTGTTTTATTTTTCAATAGATTTACAAAAATATTTGTATTGCTCTAAACTTTGGGGATATGCAGAACGTGTGTCATGATAGATGGACTAAAAAGATACATATATTTAGGATTTGCTAATAGAATACAAATGAAAAGACAATCAATAAACATGATCAAATGAATTCTGATTGAACTTATAATTATTGTTATTAGAAATAATAAATACGTAAGTGGTGAGTGTATATGATGGATGTTAATGAGACGAGAGAAATTTATAAGGGTAAAGCTAGAAGCTCCAAATGGAAAGGTCTTCAAATTGTTTAATTTTTTTCCGGTTTCTTTGAATTACTCTTTCTTAAACTTTCCCTATATGTATTTTATACAAGAAAGTATAAATGAAGCGTTTATTTTCATATATATTTTTACACCTTATCCACTCTCAGGGGGCACAGCCTGTTTACAGATTGAAATTTAAATCGATTAGTTTTTACTTAACCTGGATAATTTGATTATGTACAGTAACTTCACAATTTTTTTAGAGTACCTTCGTTTATGAAAATATATTTAGGTCTGTTAGGGGAAAGTAAATAATTAATTGCTAATTTTAAACTATTTTTCCTTTATTCATTGCATTCTTGTTTCACACGTTTGGTTGTGTATCTATACATTATTCTTATTTACTATAATTTCTATTGATTACTTTACTTTTACATAATTTTGACATCTTTTCAGCAATTCTAGCAATGTTCGTAAGAAACAAACAAATGAACTTTTTGATTGTTATTTGTTATTATTTTTTTGTGAAAAACAATAAAATATTTAGATATGCGAAACACGACTTTCTCAATTAAAAGTGTAGCAGTATACACTCTCCAAAGGTCCAGTTTCAGCGTGTCGCCCAGTGCCGCCGCTGGCGCTGTGTACCTTACTATACAATTGAACGAAATACGATTTTGACAGCTAGCCTGCAAAGAACATTATTCATTCTGATTACGAATATTGAGAGATATTTACGTATAATTTATACATAAACTTTGGTTTTTGTATTATTTCATAAATAATAAAGTCTGT
>JAGJTL010000093.1:359441-372333 GCA_022063505.1 Calosoma granatense | reverse complement strand
TATATGCAATTTTTTTTATTGACAATGACACTGTGACAGGTTTAAAGGAAAACAAATATAGAAAATTTTGTACCATTTAATAACACATATGTAGTTTGTGAGCTGCTACATTATCCAGTCATCTTTACATAATAATTCAAGACTGTAACAAACCCAAACATGTGTATTTTACATAAAAATGCTACTTATCTTTGTGATAATAAATTTACTAACATAATATATTATTGAGGTATTCAACCAGATTGAAATACCTCAAATATCTTCTATATTGCTGAGAACTTGATGAAAATTAAGAGTACTTATTGGAGAGGTATATTTTGAACAATTTGTAATACATGATTTTTTTTTATCATTTCTTAAAATAGAACACACAATTATACATTTAATGGCACGGAACACAATATTTATAACATCATTTTATCGAGCTCTCTTTCAATGAAAATAATTGACAATTTTATAGAAAAACAATTGTATTTTGCCATGCAAAAATATGTTTAATAAAATAAAAGATATTCACGATATAAATGTATATAGAAAAAATTTTCTTTGCATTTTTTTGCGTGATAAACCCTTTGCACCTCTCAATTAAATGTTCTGTACATACATGATTTTCTACAATGACTAATGATTAAATCCTAATGACTAACAATTTGATACATGTTTTTTATAAACATACATAAAATATAATAAATATATTAATATATTATGAATATTTACAAGTATAGATTATAATATAATGTAAATAAATGTACACAATGAAAGATATAGATGACAAAACATAATTCTGTATATATAAATAAAAATGCACGTCGTTTGTAATATGTATCGTCGACACGACAAGTCCTGCTTGTATATTGTACGATATTTTAGTCGACACGTAAAACAAAATATAAAATTCAGTCAAAAATGAAAATAATTTCCTATTTTCGGTGAATGAGTCAGCCTAATAAATGAATATGTACATTGCACGATATTGTTAAATTTTACTAATTTTCATTTTCGTCAAACTGAATAAAGCGTTATCACAACACGAAATAATTTATAATTTAAATTCAGTATACAGACTTTATCGTATTCCTGTATATAAACTGAGCACTGATCTAGTCTCTTTTTGAGAACGAACTTTACTAAACACATTCCAGAATCGTAATGTTTCATCGCCTGCACCAGTCACGATTGCTTCGCCATCCGGCGAAAGTGCTAAATACAGTACACGATATGAATGGCCAGTTAACTTGGCCACTTGCGTTAGACTTGGATATTTCCAAACCAAGATTTGATTCTGCGAATATCCGTGTGTTGAAACTAATTCAGAACTGTGTTTAGACCATGCCAGATTACATACTTGTGAACCTAAAAATACAGTCATAATGGTCATTAGGAACATATCCAACGTTTACTAGGGCAAGTACACGCGGCTTACCTGTGTCAACATATTGCATGGGTTGGCCTGTTAACGTATTCCAAAATCGAATACACCTATCCGCCGTTCCACCACCGGATGCCAGAAGACCGTGATGATGTGGCGACCATGCTATCGCTTTCACGGCCGCTAAGTGGTCCGTGTATGTTTGTACCGGTGATAAGGACTGCATATTCCATACATACAATCTATTATCATTGCCACCAGACGCTAGATATTGATTGTCAGGTGACCATTTCAATCCACAAACTTCTTGACGATGTCCAACCAATTTGCGCTCAGTCACAGTGGCTGTAATAAATAACAATATTATTACAAAGTACACACTTCTACAACTAACATATACCCATTCTATTACATTAAACAAAATGTCAAGTTTTGTAAAACTAATCATAGTCTCTGTAATAAGAAGTGCAGATTTATTTAATGTACTTACAAGGTGTCCGTGTATCTCTCTGCAATATTAATCTATCCCGACTTCCGGATGACAGGACGTCACCGTTCCATGCGAGGGCACCCACGCGTGCTGAGTGCCCCTGTAATTTGTTTACTTGTTTATTGACAGCCACGTCCCATACAGTTACGTAACCGTGATGTGTACCAACTGCAACCAGATGTCCCCTCTCACTCCATGCCACCGAAGTCACTGCATTTCCATCGGCTGACAGATCACACAGTCGAGTAACCTACAAAACATACATTAATATGTATTAAATACATGTATTCTTGCAGCATCTGTTTGGTGATCCAGTTTGGATACATCAAGGTATTTATCACAGCATCCCAACACGTTAGCACGAATCCATTCGTTTCGTATTTGAGATCTGACAATATGTTCCTATGTTATTAAGATGTGCGATAATGATAATCAACCAGATAATGAAAATTAATTTCAACACTTTCTCATTTGAGGCGTATAACATCAGATTATTGATATAAAACAAATAAGTGATGTAATACTGTTAAAGATGGTCCTGTTATATAACATTTCTCTAAATAACAAGTTACAGAAAAAAAACAAACTCAGCGAATCCCTAAGACGCCACGTTTGAATGTGATCTACTTTGTTTATACCAGTTGTACCGAAATTTGTATATTTACCTCTAATACAAATTTAACAATAAATTGATGTGTTGTTCGGTTTCCATCGCTATTAGTTAACTATTAATTTATCATAGGTTGGTTCAACTGGACATTAATCTTAAGATGATACGATCAATTTTCGTTCTCCAAAGTGAATACTTAACATGCCATGTACCTTACAGATAAAGGCACGAGATATCGTAGCGTATGCTTCTACATGTACTACATTGTATCATATAAAACAAAATTTACATATACTGTACGAAAATTATAACTTTATTGGTGAGGTCATTTTAAGTATAAAATGTCATATGATAATAGTTCTGCCAAATGCCGCTAATAAAACTTTGATCTCTGATTACTGAAGGTTTTCTTTTATTACAACTCTTATTTTTACAATACAAATTAATGAAAAACATTGCAAATGGTAGTTTAATTTATGAAATTTGTATTATACGATTTTTTGCAAAAAAAATATACTGCAAATAGCCTCCACTAGCTTCCTTGCAAGACCTAAGGTCAAAAATCATTGTTAAATCACTGAAGCAAATAGTGACATTTACCTACGTTGATTCATTAATATTTTTTTCTTCTGAAGTTTTCAGTTCCTTTTCCTGAATTATTCTGTATAGTATATAGATTTTATTTCATTTGTACTATAGATCCAGAATTTTGGA
Organism: Calosoma granatense; assembly: GCA_022063505.1. Lineage (NCBI taxonomy): Eukaryota > Metazoa > Arthropoda > Insecta > Coleoptera > Carabidae > Calosoma > Calosoma granatense. The sequence goes on along the minus strand of JAGJTL010000093.1, from coordinate 369,150 downwards.
ACATCTGGTGAAAGTTTTGTACATGTTTAACAAGTTGAGTGTCACCATAAGAAAAAGATTCCATAGGGGTTAAAAAAATTAAGCATGGTGACACATGTGTTTCTTGCGGCACAGCAGTAATATGAAAGGGAAGATCTCTGATGATCTTCATGACAGTGAATCCCCTTGCTAGTCAAGGAAGAACTTCATCCAACATGAAAGTGCCTATTTGTTCGTACAACACTCTCCAGAATATCTAGTTTGCTCGTTTTCTCTCTCTCATTCTATTACGAGTATTTCGTAGTGGAAAACATAGTTGCAAATATATATTATTTGGAATCAGTGCCTCTTTATCAATTTATAGCCGTGTGTACTGAACTGCACATTTAAAATAATGACAACAAAAATAAACAAACTATATATTTACCTGACTAGTACATGCAGACCACAAATAAACACAACTTCCTAATCCCACACTCAGGACATTCTGCATAGACCAGTCCACCAGGTTCAGATAAAAGTCATCCTGGAGCTCCGGTGCATCTAGTACTTTAAATGGAATCCGAGAAATTTTCCGAGTGGCTTTGTGTGGTGATCGCAGTAACCTCTGGCTGCTTAAACTTAGCGGAGATAATGAGTATGGACTTGACTGGACCTTTGATGAATCCTGTAATGAAAAGGAATTATACAAAATCAAACCGGCTATCAATATATAAATCTGTAAAATATTAAAGGGCATTTTGTCCATTGCAATTAAAAATGTATGTCTAACTATAATGCTAATATGACTGCTACAAGACCTCTGTGATCAGATTTATTACTAGAAAAAATAGGCCAACTGCTATTATATTATACATATACATATGTACATGCAGGTATTTATAAACATCTTGTAAATGATACGATTCTGTAAAAATAAATACCTATTTGTTATTTTTAGTACTAATTGAATTACTATTTGAACAAAATATCTTGAAACAGTTTTATATCACAGGCATTAATAAGATATCGTTGTTTGTCTACAAATGCTTTACTTTGCTCATATTATTTCAGTAAAAATAATACTTTATGAACATATTTTTGAATACATTTAGAATCTTATGTTCATGGTAATTGAACAGTAGCGTGGATTCTACCTCGAGTTTAATTCGTATACATATACTGGATGATCTAATAATTATGCACAACTTACTTGAAAAGACAGAAATTTAGTCAGTAACGGAAAAGTGGGTGATTTTTTTGTTAAAAATTATGAGATATGAAATAGTATTAAATGAAAATGAATATAAGTAATTTACTAATTAAAAACTTTTCTAAACTTAACAAAAATAGTTGCATGTATTCATTATTTTGTCCCATATATGTATATTACATAGGGGCATATTGTTTTTCACCAAACGAAAACTAAATCCGGAAGTAAACATGTGATGTAAGTGCCAAATGTCTAGAAATATTTAGAATAAAAAATAACACAACTTCAAAAAATGTTCGTTTGCCTGTCGGTCTGTTGCGTCCCATAACGAAAACACGATAACTCAAAAACAATTTGAGATAGAAACTTGAATTTTGGTATGTGCACTAAGTACGAGTATATGAAGGATGTATCTTATGCAAACTATCAGATATAAAATTTCAAAATCATCTGAAACCAGTGGTATTTAAATACATAGTTTAAAATATATTTTTCTCCACAAAAAACCAAATGAAATTTGAGCATTTAAAGAAAACACAGTATATATACAAAAATTAAAATTATTACCGAAACAAATCAGAAATTTAGATTTTAAATATACATTCTAAACGTTAATCCGGTAATATTAAAACAGTTAAATTATAAAATTGTGAGTTGACAGAAATTTTGCAACATTCATAAGTGTTGAATGAAATATGTGTATTTTAAACAATTTTATCGAAAAAATTAATGTAATCCAATATTTATTTTTTGCCTAACGATATTATGTTCCTTGTTATATGTATTTAGAGCAAACATGGAAATCCACGTTGCGCAGAATTAAAAATTGTGCCGAATAATTAACACAATTTGATGAGACAACCGGTATAAGGCATAATATAAATGGCAATATATCTATATAGTTATATAAATTAAATAAAACATGAGCTGCACCTCTAAACTGATAACGCGTATCTGAAAACAGTCGCAGTAGACAACATATTAACGCCATTTTCTAGCATACGTGTACTATTGTAATTATCGCACTTTAGGTTCCGTGTCGTTGACTTTCGACAGGAATTAGAAAAGATTAGCAAAGCACGACCCCTTTTAAACGACTAGGGGCTTAAGTATCGACAGACAACATTACTGTCTGACAGACAGCATTAGCTATATTTCCAGTTTCATGGAATTTATTCCATGAAAATTGATCTTACGATTATGTAATGGAGTTAGGTAAATAATCCTGAGATTATATATTATATTTTCTAAATATATGTCGAGACGGAACGATAATGTCTCGGATATAGACATAATTATTTTTAAATACTTCATTATGATGTTAAAATTCAGTTTTGAAGATCTACTAAAAATCTAAAAGTATATTTATAAAATACATATTTTTGTTAACAAAAACTAAAGAACGTAGGTACAATTAGTTCTCAAGAGAAAAACATATTTGATTTTTTTAATTTAAAAAACCTTATCCGTATAAAATCAGTGCTACTGTATTTCCGTGAAAATTTATATTGTTAACAAGTAAATAAAAAAAGATGAAACATTATAAATATACCTTGTGATAAGAGGAAATATTAAAACTTTCATCCAAATCAACATAAGCATAAACTTGTATTTAATTAATTTATTAATTGCAGTAATTTATTCAATCGCGTTCAGGTAAATGCAAGGAGGTCATTTGAAAGATATCTCGTTTGTGTAAGTTTTATATTCAAAAATCATGTTATAAAAATATGTAACTACATATACTTTTTCAGAATTTTGATTATATATTCTATGTAAACATATTTATTAAATTAATGTATTAACATTTCTGATTCTAGTAACTATTAACATTTGTAATCGTTAGATTTTAACATATTTATTTTTATCTCTGCCATTCATAGCAATAATATATATTTATGTACAAATAACTTCCTTTAGGTACGTTATTTTTTATACAAACGTATTAATATGTCGATTTGATGCATTATTGCATTAATTTGAGATGATATATATCTGACACGCGTTTATTATGATTAAAAATACACATAATAAAAAAAAACATTTTACATAACAAAAAATTTCAATGCTGTAGTTTCATTACGTCAGCGAAATGTGTCAAGTAATATGTAACTGATAAGAATGTATTAATATTTACAATCTAATATGGAATCAAATTGTGTTACTTCCATATTGCATTACGTTCGAAACGGATATCATGTATCGGAAGTAAATACTGATGCTACATGCATGCAAAAACACGGACTAAGCTGCACGGTCAACATATTTTGAAGGAAGGTTGGTTTAATATGACTTATTAAGAACGATGTAGCATAAAACTACCATAACTAGCATTTAATAAACAAGCACAGGTAGTTTTATACATCTTATGGTAAACAAAACCCAGTAAAAATGCTAATATATAGTACACCATTTAACATTAATTATCACTAAAGATCCAAAAGGTAGATAATTGCATACCAGACAGAAAACTAATGGCACATGCCTGAACTTATAATCACTTACTTGTTTTGAAAATATGTTTACGTTGTTCTGCATAATGCCGTAAATAGAAATAAACAAACATTACTCACCCTCGACGGTGTCCCATATTTGAAAAGATTTTTGTTTTTAACGGGTGTTAGAGTTTGTCTATCATCACATTGTGTTTTTACATCTTCAATTGTTTCACCTAACAGTTCATTCTTGAGTAAACAGTTATATGCTGTTGTATCCCTTGATGATTCACCACTTTCCCTAACTTTTTTGGCTGCTTGAGTACCTCGGGTTGCTTCTGGTATAGTTGCAAAACCAGTGTGCCAGTTATTATTAGCACGACATGGTATAAAACGATCATAATTCACAACACTAGATTCCTTAAACGAAGCAGTTCCAAATAAATCCCTGATTACGGAGAGTTTCGAAGGTTGGAGAATCGTTTCTTCGGTACTGTACATGTTTTATATAATATAAATATTCGCTATATTGTGAAATCTATTTTCAATGTATTCAAAACAATTCCAGCATTAAGTATAATATACTGCTGTATATCCGAATGTTTTCATATGCATAAAATATACATATATTTGACCTATTTCAATTGTACAAGTTACTGTACTATATATGCTTTCAGAACACTAGTCAATTTTTATCGTATTTAATATGTAAAATACATATCGCTTGATAATTAGATTTTTATTGACAGAACGTATAACCTAAAAGAAATATATAGCGATTTTTAAAATACACTCTTACAAAACACAGTTTCACTAACTGATTGACATTTTCAACATTTCAGTACAATTTTAGCAATGGTGTTATTGAAATGATACACTGCACATTTAAATATTGAACAACACCCCTTACAACGCTACAATTCACTCATTTCTGCCTTCCACTTCGGCTGGTACACAACACTAAATCCGACTAAACCCCAGGCTAACCAATCTGCTGTATAAACAACCAGCAGATCAAGTACTGTGGAGGGGGTATATTTTTGTCTGGAAAATTGATTTACTAAATTTTATTATACTCGTGTCACAAAACAAAGAAATAGAAAATCGGTAAACAATAAAATGTATTTTAATAAATTTATTTTACATTATATAAAAAAGAATTTTATAATTGGCTAATTTCATAGTTATTTTAAAAAAATATCACATGTTTGATATTACCGTTATATGTTTGGTTATATATAATTTAATATAAGTTATATTTTACAGTCTGATAACTTTTTTATTTCAATACGAGTATAAAATTAATATTCATGTTTCCTTTATTATTAAGAACACTTAACGTAAATAAAAATCAGCTAACATCTTTGTTCAATTCTAATTCAATATACAGAAACATGGCTACAAGTTACGAGGTATGTTTATATAAAATATTTGCGCGCTAAATTCAAACGCATGTCTTTCTATTTGGAACCTATTTGCCCTTATACATAATTAAAACATATTAAAACAATGTTAAAAATATCTGAATTATTTTAAAAACATAGCACAAACAGGTATGATAATCAATTTATGAATTTAAACATTAATCAACATTTAAAAAACTCGGTTGGAAAAAAGAAATATTGATCTTGGCTGTATAAGCTAATGACTTTAATGATACTTTTTACATTTTAATATTGAATATATTTTAAAAACAGATTTAATTTTCCACCTAAATGAGGTGAACGTTTATGAAGGATATTCAAATTCGATTTTAGTTTCCAGTGAACAGCATGGCATATACTTTTCTTATTTACATCTAATGTTTACACGTATATTTTTTCAGCAAGCAGTGAATTGTATTAACTCACTGCAATCGAATCACTCTTATATACAGAATGCAGCGAGTAAAGGAGTTTTGTCACATTCCGCAACTTATTCCGTAACGATTGCAGAAATGAAAAAATATTTGCTTAGGTAAGCCGTAAAGAATTAAGAACAGGACTTATATGCAATATACATAGTAGATATTACTTAAAATATTTGTTGATATTAGCTGCATTGTTTAGTAGTTCTAATGCGACTCAATTTACGCGATTTAAACAGAGAATAAGACTGATTCGACATCACTTAATACTGAATTAATCCCGGAAGCATTATACATTTATAAGCAACTAGAAATTGGATGTTACCCAAAATTGATTTTCATACGTCATAATTTGTCAATATTTAATTTTGATTATTGAATTAATAATTAATATCGAATGTCAGACTTTGGTATTTAGGTTGTTACATAATTATTCAAAATGAAAATTTTTTTCATGAATATGCTGTGTAAATTTATAATATGTATTTGCGGAAAATTTTATTTTGAGTTAGTTTTATGTTATTAAGATTAAGAAATATCACACACTGATGGATATGTATGTATGTATCGTCCGAATATTCGGTGCTTCGGTGGAATTACATACCGAATATTCAGTATCAGCTATTCGGCCAAGTCACGTTACGGCATATATATATTTCAAATGGTATGGTAGAAATGTTTTATTGCCGACAGAAGAACAATTTTATTTCAGTATTTTTATAAAAATGTCTGACTTTTCAATATGTCCACTGAGACTTGTCCGACTGAATACTCCGTCCTTTTCATTTCTCATATTTTTATGTTGGGTAGAAGTGACAATTTTCTTCGTTGAAAAAATTGGCTACATATAATACAAATTTATATAATTTATAAAACCTAGTATAAATAATTGTCGCACACAAATGAAACGGACAATATGAACATATTCAGTTTTAAACACAAATATGAAGCATCCATTCCTCAAGCGAAAATATTCAAACTCTTCATAGTTTAGTGCAGGGTTGGACTGACTGACCCGGTGGGCTGATCCAGGTTGAGATCGGTTGAGCCCCGACCCTTAGTCTCTATTCAAACTCATTACAAATATGTTACAGCTTGAAGTGATGGCGGGTATATGGGATCGATTAATTCTATTTCTCGGTAAGAAAATAATAATTGTCCTCAGTCCAACCCTGGTTTCGTGATACTGGAAAGAGTATATTATAGTAAATTTACGCTTCAAGTCTAATCAGATACATGTTAAATATTTGCAGAACAGGAATTAATTTGGACCAGTTGGATAAGTTATCTGTCATACATGTAGCTGGTACCAAAGGCAAAGGTTCAACCTGTGCTTTTTGCGAAAGTATTCTACGGCACTATGGATACAAGACTGGCTTCTATTCGTCACCACATTTAATATCAGTCAGAGAACGCATACAAATAGCTGGAACACCGCTCAGCAAAGAAATGTTTGCAGAGTATACATTCAAAATTTACAATCTGCTTATGAGCCAAAGGGTATGTATGTAATACATATACACGTATCTTTTAAATATTAACAGAATTTTTTTTATTTTGAGCTTCTCTGAATATAATTTACTCAAGTTCACTATTATAATAGCTATAATAAACCGTATGCCATCGGGGGTTTTGGATATTATTTAACAAAATTGTATGTCTCCGATTTAAATGTTCAGGATTATATATATAGTTTTGTTTAGTATTTTAATAGAAATGTACAGTATTGACAACAGGAACTGAATTTCAGTATGATCCAAGCTTTAAAACATCGTCGAAATCTGTTTTCGTCCCGTTCAAACCGAATAAACATGGATTTGACCTCCTGTTTTGATTCTCTTGCGGAAAAAATATATACTCATCTCAAGCGAAAAAAACAAATTTGTCAGCAAAACCCTATTAGGACATGTTACTTTTAGTAATAAAAGTAGCCTCTTTGTTTTATGATTCTGTATTACAAAATCATTGTGTGTCTTTCGGTATTAATATATTGCAGAAATAGCCAGTTCGATCTGTAGAACGTACCTGTTAAATTTTAACTGGAAGTAATGTTTACCCATATCAAATATAATTTTAACATACCCATTTATCAGCCAGCTATACTTAACTGATACATTAAAGTTTTAACGGTAATTCTTATGCGGTAAGCACAAATTAATTTAAAATTTGTATGATTATTAGGCTAAAATGAACAAAATCGGCAAATGAATCCATGAAATATCTATGGTGGCTGATGCATACTTTAATGTCATTAAATTCTAAGGATCAGACAAATGATTGTAATATTTTGTATCGCGTATACCGCAGTAGAAATACATAGTAGGTACGTATAATATTCTGAATTTGACGCTTTTCGCTGAATTATATAAATTGTTTATTTATTTTTTATGGTTTAACAGCATTTACTCTTTGAATTTTTTTTTGTTGTAAAAATATCAATATGATGAAATAAATTTTACATCTCTTAAAAATATTTCAATCTATACAATTATGACATTTTTTACATTGCAATGCCTATCTGATATATTGATGTTATTAAAAACTAAAACTCTATTTTCAGTAATAATTTAAGTAGTTAGTATATAATTGTATTCAAAATTTAATAAGCTTCTCGCATCATACGCATAGGTATCAGCAATTGCGGACCCTAAGTGCAAAAAATTTATAGATAATGAAAATCTTTTTCATTTATATTTCTGAAAAGAGATTAGTACAACAAAATAAAAGTAATGATATAATATCCCGAACCAACGTTAAAATATTACGAAAACTAGACCATATGTTTCTATCAGCAAACTCAAATACAACTACGGTAATGTATGAATAATCTGAACCCCGTATAATCCGAACTACTGTATAATCCGAACACCCTAACAGTGTAAAGAGGTATCCATAATCCGAATTCCTGCATTTTGTAATCCGATAACATTATTTTTTTTATAATTAAATACCCGAACGTTTACTCCATTGTTTGTAATTTCATTTATTTGTGAGAAATCTGTCTTTATGCCGCATTTTATATTTGAAATGCTTTTTGTTTGTTATTTGGAATAAATGGTTTTATAGTTATTGCGTATAAATTTAATTTTGTAATATTATAGAAACATTTTTATCGTTTGATAAGTTATCTATAAATCGAACACCTCACCGAACACGTTCGGATTATAAATATCAAGCTCTATGATTCTGTAATCCGAAGATTTTGTTAATCCGAACAGGGTCTGGCAACTTTCTGTCCGGATTATTCATACATTACTGTATTGAATGCATTTTTCTTTTTTTCAGTAATATACTTATATTCTTTTTAATATAGTTTTTATATTTCAGCAAAATGACAATGATATGCCAGGATATTTCAGATTTTTGACAGTGCTTGCATTTCATATATTTATTGCCGAAAAAGTGGACGTAGCTGTAATAGAAGTAGGGATAGGTGGCGAATATGATTGCACAAATGTTATACGGTAAATAAATCAGACATTATTTTCAAACTTATTGCTCATATAGTGTTCCGGTAGGAAAACTCCGGTTGCTGGAATCACATCTTTAGGGATAGATCACACTAGTATGTTAGGTAATACTCTGGAAGAAATAGCGTGGCAAAAGTCTGGGATTATGAAGAAACATTCAGAAGTATTTACAGTTAATCAAACCGATGATGCTATGAAAGTACTGCTAAAAAGAAGTAAAGAAAAAGAGGTATGCATCTGATAAATATAATATCTTCAATTCGTATTTTCCTAAACAAAATTCTGTAGCTCGTTATTCAAGTGGAATATAGTTTTCATTACTGTCTGATTGCCATCTTTAATATATAAAAAACAGTTGTATAATTGTAGTGTAGTGAAACACAGTCAGTTTAATTAACAATACATTTCCTATGTAACCTGCAACGGTTTTCATTTTATTTACCTATGTTTCAGGGTAACTTGCACGTAGTTCCTGATTTTAATAGTTATACCTGGGCCACTGAGAAACCTGTATTAGGTGTAAATGGAAACATTCAGAATATAAACGCTTCCCTCGCTATTCAACTATCCCACACATGGATGAAATTATGTGGTAAAACATAGTTAATATACACTACTATTTGAAAATTTGCACTAACTAACCACATTACAATCGCTAGGAACCAAACAAATGTCAAGTATGTTTGTGGATACTTTAATAGTTCCAGAAAAAACAACAGTTGGCTTACTTGCTTGTAAATGGCCCGGACGTAATCAAATTTTAAAAACATCTACTGCCACGTAAGTC
>JAGJTL010000093.1:333363-351860 GCA_022063505.1 Calosoma granatense | reverse complement strand
TACACAGTGTTAAATTTAGTTTCAAATTAACATATGCCGGGTTGCTAAAAGTATGAAAATGATTGATTTAAGTTCAAATCTAAGAATATTAAATAAATATTTGTAGTTTCGACTAAGTATTTTGTTATTTTAAATCAAATTTGAACCCTTTTTGTGGTATCCGACATTACACGTATGCATGTTGTTATTTGCTGTAAGTAGTGGTAATTGACAAAATTTTAATACATTATATCATTTTAGTTTTATTGGGCGATCCGCTACATTCAGCAAAATGAGATTAGCTTTGGCTATTGGGGTATTATGCCTCGTGGCTTGTGTGTTAGCGAAGGAAGATAAAAAAGATAAAGAAGTTGGCACTGTAGTGGGCATTGATTTGGGTACGACATATTCCTGGTAAGTTATTTTTTCATATTAATTATTAATGATGTATTAAAATTTACACTTCACAACGGTTATACATGTTACGATGTTTAAATGAAAAAATTATACTTCAATCCCAATATTTTCTATTACTGTAAAATTTATACATAATTTTAGCGTGGGTGTGTACAAAAATGGACGAGTAGAAATTATTGCTAATGACCAAGGTAACCGTATTACACCCTCGTACGTGGCATTTACTCCAGATGGTGAACGTCTTATTGGAGATGCTGCTAAAAATCAATTGACAACCAATCCAGAGAATACTGTTTTCGATGCCAAACGATTAATCGGTCGTGAATGGTCTGATACCAATGTGCAACATGATGTTAAATTCTTCCCATTCAAAGTGATTGAGAAGAATTCCAAACCTCATATTGCCGTGGCAACCAGTCAGGGAGACAAAGTTTTTGCACCGGAAGAAATTTCTGCCATGGTTTTGGGTAAAATGAAGGAAACAGCTGAAGCTTATCTTGGCAAAAAAGTTACTCACGCCGTCGTAACTGTACCTGCATATTTCAATGATGCTCAGCGTCAGGCTACTAAAGATGCTGGTACAATTGCCGGCCTCAATGTAATGAGAATTATCAATGAACCTACCGCTGCTGCCATTGCTTACGGTCTTGACAAGAAGGATGGAGAGAAGAACGTACTTGTTTTCGATCTTGGTGGCGGTACCTTTGACGTATCACTTCTGACAATTGACAATGGAGTATTTGAGGTTTGTTAGGTTTCTTATTGTACTTGCTGTATACTTGCTTCTTTCTTGAAGTGTTATTATAAAAGAGTGATAGTTGTTAAAAGAACTTTATTTGCGGCCTTTATTTAGTAATGAAATTAAACATAAATGAGAAGAGAATATTAGGAGATCTCTAACCTTATACCTTATAACGGTATACGTATCCCGTGTTAATGACCTTGATTCGGTTCAATGACTGTAACATGATTACGTGCGCGGATTGCTGTTGACTTTATGAACTATTTTTGAATAATCTAGTACGACAAATGTAAACCCCTTTTCAAAGCATTTATAAAGGTTTATATATTTATTATAATCATATTACTCGTTTACTTTGTTATTAAAAGTCACTTTTTTATTTACATACCTTAGTGGTACTTCTGTTCATTTTGATAAATATTGATTTAAAAAAAATTATTTTTACAGGTCGTTGCTACTAATGGCGACACACATCTTGGTGGTGAAGATTTCGATCAGCGAGTAATGGATCACTTCATTAAACTGTACAAGAAAAAGAAGGGCAAAGACATTCGTAAGGATAACAGAGCTGTCCAAAAATTGCGTCGTGAAGTTGAAAAAGCAAAACGTGCCTTGTCATCTAGCCACCAGGTCAGGATTGAAATCGAGTCGTTCTATGAAGGTGATGATTTCTCCGAAACTTTAACCAGGGCCAAATTTGAAGAATTGAACATGGTAAGTTGTAATTTTTTTCACTCAACTACGTTCTCTTTCATATGACAACTTTTGTATTGGACATTAGGAATCTTTAGATTATATTGAAACATCCAAATAAATACAAATTTTGCATTATTGATAACATATAGGACGATTGAAGTTTTTAACATTTTTAAAACTTTCCGTAGGATCTTTTCCGTTCCACAATGAAACCGGTACAGAAAGTATTGGAAGACGCCGACATGAACAAGAAGGATGTGCATGAAATTGTATTAGTTGGTGGATCTACTCGTATCCCCAAAGTTCAACAACTTGTCAAGGAATTCTTCAACGGTAAAGAACCATCTCGTGGTATCAATCCTGATGAAGCCGTTGCGTATGGTGCCGCCGTACAAGCCGGTGTCCTTTCTGGAGAACAGGATACTGACGCTATTGTGCTTCTCGATGTCAATCCTCTGACGATGGGCATTGAAACCGTCGGTGGTGTGATGACAAAACTCATTCCCCGTAACACAGTTATCCCCACCAAGAAGTCACAGATATTCTCCACCGCATCTGACAATCAGCACACTGTCACCATCCAGGTGTATGAAGGTGAACGACCAATGACTAAAGACAACCATCTGCTCGGTAAATTCGATCTTACCGGAATCCCACCCGCCCCAAGGGGAATTCCTCAGATTGAGGTAACATTTGAAATCGATGCTAACGGTATCCTGCAAGTATCTGCCGAGGACAAAGGCACTGGAAACCGCGAGAAAATCGTCATTACCAACGATCAGAATCGTTTGACACCGGATGATATTGACCGTATGATCAAGGATGCTGAAAAGTTTGCCGATGAAGATAAAAAATTGAAGGAAAGAGTTGAAGCCAGGAACGAACTTGAAAGCTATGCCTACTCCCTGAAGAATCAGTTGCAAGATAAGGACAAACTTGGTTCTAAGGTGAGTTACGATTGTTTTCATTCTGGTGTAATCTTCTTTTTCAAACGTTAATATAGCTATTAAATCCATTCATTCAAGTATTTCGGAGAATTAACTTCCATATTGTAATGTAAAGTAATTTAAATTATTTATTACAGTTGAATAGAGTTTCATAAAACATTTTTTCGTTAATTTTATAGGTATCTGGTGATGAAAAGACAAAAATGGAAGAAGCTATTGAAGAAAAGATCAAATGGCTGGAAGAGAATCAGGACACTGACTCTGAGGAATACAAAAAACAAAAGAAAGAACTTGAAGACATCGTTCAACCAATCATCGCGAAATTATACCAGAGCAATGGGGGTGCGCCACCACCAGCTTCTGAGGAAGATGAAGATCTTAAAGATGAATTGTGAGGAGCAGACTTATAAAAGACTGATTAGTTAATGTTTATTAGTACTACAAGAAGCAAACGTGGGCGTGCACATACATGGAAATATGTTCATCGGCAGCGTTTTAAACATTGTGTGTTAGGAAACTGTGACTGAATGGACCTGTGGTTAAGCTTTAAGTATGATAAGATTTCATAGTGTGTATATTCTACCCACATGAACTTAAATATTTATGAACTCTCTTGCAAACACAAGTAAGTGGTCTAAAGCAATTCATTTTTAAAATATCGTGTAACGCGTGTCTATCTGTATTTGAATTTGTAATTACGATTAAACAAGTATACATTCGATTTCATTTTGAAAATAAAAATTCTATCTACCTATTGATAATGAACATTTATAATAAAACATTGTAGTTGTTGATGGTATATAGACCAAACTTCCATTACTTCGGAGTTAACATAATGTAGCAAGTGTCAAGTGTCATTTTTGTAATTTATTATTTATGTTCCGAATTTTTTAGCGTACCATATAGAAATACATACTTCATCTTTATAAGGTGGTGTATATAAACAGTTGCTGCTGTACAAGTGTATTATTACAATTCATATTAAATGTTTGAGAGGTCTTTGTACATCAGTAATTTTTGTTTGGTAAACTAATATAATTTTCTAATAAATTCCCATATAGAAAATCTCGTGTTTTACTGAAATGTTATATATCCAAATCATTATTTTACTAAAGAGCACTCCATCTGGACTTGACGCATTAATGGTAGGAAAGATTCTTTATACAGTGAATGTGACTCTCCATGTGAAACTCGCAAAACTTTCTGAGCCTCTTGCAAATATTCCAGAGCTTCTAATGATTTGTTTTTATATACTAATATCTTGCCGATTTTTAAATATAACAAACCCAACAGTGGATGGACGTTGCCGTAATACTTCCTGTAAATAATAATTCGACAGTTTAAACAAAATCATTCAGTCTGAAGAAAATTAATACTAAATCATTCCTATTTAATAATGATAATCTATTACATTTTGTTAAAAAAAGCATTCAGCATTTATTTATGACATTGTAATGCAATTTATATCCCTTACAATAGTTTTTACTTTCAGTTAATATAGAGCTAACAAATAAATGCTAGAATTTCGTTACATTTGGCTGAAGATAACTAATCGTTTATGTATATTTTGTTTTATACTGAGATTTGTATATGTTGTATATTCTGATTCTTACCTAAATCCCGGGATCATTCGAATGCCATATTCTTCTGCGTCATCCCATAAGCCCAATTGTATACTACTTTCAAAAGCCAAATCTAAAGTTTTCACATGCATCAAATTTACAGAGCTTAGAAATCCTTGCTGCTTCTTCAAGCACATTTTACAAATATCCAAATCTATACCAAATATTAAGGTTAACAACAGGTACACATACATATTTTATTACAATTTACCACAAAATTAACGAAAAACTGATTATTTCGTACTATTGTTAATACGTAAATGAACAATATACATAAACAACGTACACATAGACAGAATTAATTTCATATATGAATGGTACTACACACCTTACACACATGTAGTATAAAATTATTGGTGCCTGTGTGCATCCAGGACACCTAAGAAAACAAAAATTAATGACATGTATAAAGAAGAAAACATCAGATTTGAGAAACTGTAACCCGATTAATGAAAAAGTATATAATTATAAGGATACATGCCATGTTTCTCATTTCTTGTAAATGAATTTCAGTGTATTCTATAGCATTTCTGTAATTTCTTTTAAATTCATTGTTTATATTCTCATTACATTCGCCACAATGAGTTGCATTAGTTTCATCGATATTAGTCATATCTACTAAAGAATTACATACGGTATTTGGGCATACAGCACTGTGCATATCTTTTACTAAATTATTGTCTAAACAGATTTGACACTGGCACAAAAAATAATAAGTTGCTAGCAATTCTTTTTGTCTATCTTCAGGATTATTTAATACGTCAGTATAACTTATAAAAACCTAAAAATAAGAAAATACATATTAGTAAAATTTCAAAATATATAAGCGATAAACCTTAAAGATGCACCCAACAAAACTTTTTTGAGCAAATGTCACAGCTTTCTATTAAAAATTATCATTAAGTTTCAAATCTACATTTTAACTACTGCGTAGATATCACGTTAGAATATAAATTTTTAAAAAACGCATCTGAATACATGAGACGTAGTAATTTAATGTTGCATACCTGGGACCAATTGAAAACAGGAAGTACTTCTGTGGTACGAATATAAATAGTCGTTCCCTCAAATACAGCCAATGCGTTTGGTTTACAAGAATGATCAATAATGGAAGCACCGAGGTATATACCAGTGCCTATACTGGTCATTTCAGAATCCAGTATGGTAAATCCATTGACACACATCTATATTTGAAGGTTTATTAATATTTATTAAAAAGAAAATTTTGAATAAAAAATATGGAGAAAGAGATTGTTTTTCAAGACATACATTTTATCACAACTATACGGAAACAGATATGTGTGTATATGCAAAAAAAATCACCAAAACTACAAAAAGAGTTCAGAGAATAAGTAAACAAGCGAGCGAACGAATGGACGACCGTTTTAGATCCATTTCTGTATAAAAATGAGCTACAAATGAATGAATCATTGATGAATTTATACAAGTATAAACAGATGCGCATTCAAATTGCGCCTCGGCTATTTCTGGTTCGTATTCCACAATAAACTGGCAATTCCCCATTAGACGATAAATCATGCTACTCCGGGTACCTGAGTAATAGCGTAATGACATACTGTCGAAGATATTTAGCATGCGGTATGGTGTCTCTTAACATCCCTCGATTTAAAATAGTTTTATAGAGAAACGAATATAATTATTCACTTTTATCATGTACATCATGCAAAATGTATCGTACATATTATGGTCTAGTTGGTTTTTTTACTTAATTGACTTAATATTGAATACATATTTGAATAATACTGATTCCGTTAAAGCATCTAATATACAAAATGTGTCTATATTGGTACATATTAATTCTGAAATTATTAAAAAGCAAGTACAGTTATTGTCACAACATAATTTACCCTGCCATAAATGCCCAGAAGTTCGGCTGTATTTGGTAGCATCGACTCTCCTAAATATTCATGTAACACACCATACAACGAAGTAAAATGTTCCATGCGGGTATTATCTTCCTTTATGTCTGAATAATCTGTTCAAATATTTGTTGTGTATTTACTGTTTGATTGTCGCAATTTTGTAGTAACTTACGAGACATAAGATCTTTAAATTTACGAAACTTTGTAGGTGTGTAAAAGCCTTTTTGCATATCTCCTCCATTCCTGAGCTTAATAATAAGGCGAGCTAAAAGTCTCGCAGCATCCGGAACCACCCGTGGTGAAATTCTTCGCAAATTAGCACATTCAACTTTGTGTATTGGCCATGACTCCTTTTGGCATTCTCGTCCACAGTAATACACATATTGACATCCAGAACATTTTAACAGTTTTTTACTGAAATTACTTTAAATTATTGTGAATTAAAAAAATAAATAAATGGATTATCTCAGAGAGTACTTACTTATGAAAACAGTGCTCGCATCTCTCTGCCCTCAGTTTAGAATTTAAAATATGTACAAAAGGCTTTTCTGTATGAATAACAGTGCCTTGTTTCACGTTTGTTTGATCTTTAGTTTTCATCATTTAATTCGTGTTATAACAAAGTTCACCTGAAAAAATAACGATTATCTAAAATAACCGTCTATTTTTAACACGTTGGCAAATATACCTTGGTGAATTTCAGTTCATAATATGTCATTTAAAAATATTACAAGGATATTTATATATCACATGTTCTCTGAAATTTAGGGCATGGAGAATATACATATAATTTTTGAATTTTTTAAAAGTAAATAAAACAGTTATACGCAATTAAAAACTAAATACTATGTTAAATTTAATGTTTAAGCATTTCTGTACGTTGAGTAATGTATTTCGACAATACATATTTCATTTTGATGTTATACGTATAAAGTAGCTGAACAACAAATAATTTAAAACTATTTTCATTTATTTTATTATGCATTTTAAAATTATACAAACGTTTCCTTTTCCTCTAAAAAGCAATTGGGTAAAAATTCGCACTTTTAAAAAATAGCACGTAAAACACTTTTTTTACAATTGTATAATGAAAATTGTCAATACATACATAAACGTACATGCAATAAACAATATGAAACAATAATAATTACCATAAAATGTATTAAAAAAGTACATTATCCCTTTCTTCGTTAAGGATGTATTTGATTAAAACAAATACTTAACAGAGAGGTTATAAATTTTTGACAATTTCAAGTACAATCACTCTGCATGTCAACCATTTTACTGACCAATGTGAACCAATGCTAAACAGCACTAAACAATTTGTTCAAAGTATATGACATCAGCTCGAATGATTATTATCTCGAAATGATCTCGAATATTTAAATTCAATAATGTTATTCAACCAGGAATCAATAAGTTTAAGTAAATAGAATTAAACTATAAAACATATTTGTAAAAATTTTAATGTATGAATTAATATGCGGAAATACATAAATTGCTTGGATTGGTTACGAGGCCATTTACGCTGAAAAGCGCGCGAAATTGTATTCTTTTATTGTATTGGAAAGTACTTGTTAGAATTCAAACAGTATTGTTCTTAACTTTTCGATTATTGCTATGTTTAATATAAATATTAGTTGAATTATAAAATAAATAGTGTTTTTTTCTCGAAATAGTCATGCACGTTCATAGAGTACAGGAGACACGTACCTGACAGACTTTAAAATTGTAAATAAATTTTACTCGTGTCTGATGTGTTCGAAAAGTTAAACAAAACTTCTATGTGTACCTATGTGCAAAATGGAAAACCTGCCCAGACTTGTAGTGTAATAAAACATTCTAATGACGTGTAATGCGCCTATACTGAGTGAAATCTTTATATAATAAAGTGGTTATTTTAAATAGAAATGATCGATTATGGTTGTATTATAACGAGAGCTGAGCTGCTTTATTTAAATTTGCGTTGTGCTCTTTACAAAATATACAAAAAATATTTTAAAAACAGTAATTAAAAATGAGATTTATTAAAACAAATTAACAGAATAACTGATAACCATTATTTGGTAATTATTATTTAAATGATACCAGTATTACTATAACAATGTACAACTGGATTGGTTATTTGGTGATGTGTTTTGCATTCCAGCATAACGGAAGTTGTTTGGATTCAGTTGATTTGCGTGGTTGTTCAGGTCAGCGAATGTACCAAGCCCACGATATCCTGACGATCTACCTGGGCCCGATTTACTATGATTCGGGTTACATTGATTGGCTCTGTTATTACCTTTACCCATCTGTAAATAATTTTGTCATTAGATAATTACCTAATACATACTTTCATGCATAAATATAATATATACGGAATTTATAAGCTGATTTGTGAAGCAGGGAAAAAAGTTAAAAATGTAAAATAGCCATCAATTGATGGTGAACGAATCGAGCAAGTGAATGAATTTTTCCATAATTGTATAAAAAATAAAAGTATACTTACATTTAATAAATTATAAGGTACTTCAAAATTGGTACTTGTTCTGCGACGTAGATTTAAAATGTTTTGGTTGTGCAGCGTATTTATACATGCAGGCTGAAGTAATACACATAATTCGGGGGATACCCGGTTTATGAACAGGGCCGGCTGGAGATATTCAGGAAAAAGTTATAAGTGAGGTCCCAAATTATTTACAAAGAAACTTTTTATCGAATAATCCTAATTTTATTAAACATAATTTACAAACATTAAATACATGTAGTTATAAACTACAGGTATTACATCATCAAAAGTAATTTGCTTTAGTAATTCTTGTTCTATAGATAACACGGCGAGTATCTCTAATATTTCTTGACTCATACTCACTATCACTATAAATCTAATTAAAATATTTCCCATTTCAATACATCTCTGGAACGTCAATAATTTTATTATAAAATTTGCTTATAAATTTGAAAGTGCAAGGAAACTCGGTATGGGGCCCGAAAAACCGACGTCTTAACCGGCCCTGCTTACAAATGTATCATCGTAATTATACTTGCAACCTGAAATAATACACACGCTCGGGGAATGCCCGGCATACGAATGGCAGATTAAAACGTAAGATTTATCTTCTGTACTGTTAAGCAATACAAATGCGTATTTGTAGAATTTTTCATTAAAATATTTATAAACAGATATTTTAAACTGAGATTTCGCCAATATCTGTAAGACAAAAATTATTGTATATTAATAACCTTACTATTATGTAAACAATTGTTATAATGTCCTTAATTGATATGATAAAATACTTGGGTTACATTTAAAATATTATTATTAATGGTGGTTATATAAATATATGCGGATTCGATTTCCGTCTCGGACAATGCCATACATGTTCACATTGTAAACAAACCGTTACTTCGGTCTAATTTGTTAATAAATTTATTGGCAACAATTCTTCTCATGTTACAATTAGTAGTTTTTAGGATACCATTGTTGTTTTATCCGAGTTCGGTAATTCTTTGTAATGCACAGTTTTGCAGCTAAACCCAAAATTTAATCAGTTTTCACTAGTAGAAAAATACTTTTTATATGAATTTTCATTATCCTACATTGAATCGTTTTCTACATATTAACATGAAAAAAATTCTCCGCTTGTCCTTCTATTTGCAGATTTCAACTTTTTAGGTCATCAGAAAGTATACAATGTACAATATACAGTTCAATGCGGACAAACACACATAACGTCGTAATGAAATAGTATCTGGTCAGAATTTTCGACCAAAGCAAGAGAGCACAGAGCACGTTTGCGATACTCTCTGACCTCTAAGCAAGTAGGTGTACTGAGTGTACAACTACGGAGTATGTATATATGAGTATGAGGAAAAAAGCATTCTAACGGGACACTGCAAACGTCAGGATGTGAAAGCATTCCAACGGGACGCTGCAAACGTCAGGATGTGAAAGCATTCCAACGGGACGCTGCAAGCATTCGAACGAAGGGTCAGGATGCGAAAGCATTTCAACGGGACACTGCAAGCGTCAGGATGCGAAAGCAATCCAGTGGGATGCTGTAAGCGTCAGGATGCGAAAGCAACCTACCTTGACTGTTGTAGTGTTATCATGTTGTGTCATTGGGGCAAAACATTAATATCATTAGTAAAGGTTTGTTTTAGACTGAGATTTGGGAGAACGGGGCCATGTGGATTATGATGTCAGGAGTCAGGAGCCGAACGGTGAGATTTCTGGTCTGATGGTGTAGGGGGTGTCATCAGCACCAATGTGAGTGTTGTGTTATGATTGTATACACAAGCTCATTAATTTGTTTGTTTCATGTACCGAGTTATGTCAATGACAATATTTCCAGTAAATATTATATACTCCCGCGCAGTAAAAAATATGTTGGGCCGATTTTCATTCCATTTCTCGGGAATATTTTAGTTGCTAGTCCGGCATTGATGAGGTCTTAAGAAGCAAACTAAAATAAATAAAATATGTTTACAAGAACAATGTTTCTTATAATCTCATTGAAGAACAGAAAAAAAATTATTATTTATACATTTTGCAAGGTTTGCGTAATTTTTTTACTCTGTTAGAACGAAACCGTGTTATTTATATTTAATAATAAATTCATTCGAAAGAAATTTCAAGAAGTGCTTAGTGATATATCCACGACCTTTTCGATAACAGTATACTCCTGTTTATAATTTTAATCGAAATATATCAATTAGCCTGTTTCAACATAATAATTTTGAAATCAAAAACAAAAGTTAAGAGTATTTTATTAATGGAATAATTTCACTGCTGTATTTATTCTTTAGCGAAATTTTCGGTTTTTATGTATTAGTTGTATAAATTAATGTCCATAACATTCGAGCCGAGTACAGCAACAGTAGTACATGTCGAATTTTTAGGCGTTTATAATTTCGGATTTTGTTCTTTCGTGCTCTTGAGAGCATTTCCATCTATTGTCAAAAATTATGGTTGATGTATGTGGATGTATCGATGGGACATTAAAATTTATTGTAGCATTTGTCAAATAGCGAAATTAATAAATTATATGTGCAAAGAGCTTCAATAATGTAAAATAAAAAATATATAGAATAATAAAAAACATTATTAATTTATTGATAAAGTTATGAAATAAAACAAATTAAAATTTTTAAATCAGTTGTCAAATTTACAATAGCAGTTAAAACCATTATTTTCGTTTATCATTAAATTTCATTTTGAAATAATCATTCTGTTTAAAAGAAGAGTTGGTGCTTTTGCATCACTTAAAATCCCTATAAATATTAGCAGCATGTCATTACGAAATTGAAATATGACCTTATAGTGTTGGTGTAGTGACGATGGAAGTAGTGGAACTTATTAATAATATAAACACAGAATTTAATAGTTATTTTACATCATCTTGGCTAGGTAAATCTCTATCCACATTGCACTGGGAATCATTTCAGGTTTGTAATTAAACTGTTAATAATTAAATTTCTTTGTTATCAATGATGCAACCATATTTTTGCACTTTGACCATCTTTTGAATGAAGTAATAATGCATTCAAGTAGTATTTTCATTGTGTCATGAATGTGTACATTATTATGTGTTAAAATGTTTCAGAGTGTTTATGTAGCATTGTCAGCTCTACTAGCAGCTGTTGTTCCCATAATTTATTTTCTTGTACGAAGATGGCAATTAAAAGGTATTTATAATACATTTTGAGGTTACTTTATTTATTGGTCCAAGATATATAACTTTTTTTATAGTAGTAAATAATCTGTCTCAAGATGTCTGTAATCTCAATATTAACAGTTGTTAAATCATAGCAATATTATTTTCGTTTTTGTAAAGTATAATAAGTAACAATGTTTCCTTGCTTTATATAGATATGATATAGAATAATTAAAATAATATGCGACGATACATTTCGTACCTTGACATGAATACATTTAAATTCTGCTAATTTGCATATTTCACTATACTGTTCTATATACAGTCGTGAAATTAATGTAGTGTTTTGAATCAGTTTCAATAATATATCTAGCAAGTTCTCCGGAAAGTTTTCATATAGTTATTTAAATAAAATAAAGACCACTGGAATTGGCACACTTTTCTCATTTAGAAACATGTTTCTGGTGCCCTTTTGACGAAAGTCTCTTTTGGAATCGATGAAACTGTTGATGGCACTTTCTGATGCATCCATTTCACAACTTATTCGTATTAATTCCTTCAACTGTTTTTCATCAACAGTAATAGTGCCCCTGAACTTCAAGGTTAAATTCGCCGATACAAACATTTTGCAATGAACGGTGTATAACGCATTTGATAATTCCTTCATCCTACACTTTATTGACATTTTGGCCCCTCTGTGCCGCATTTCACTCCTTTAAGCTCTTACAGTAAAATAAAGCGAAAATCCTCTTTTTCTAATTTTAGTTAAGCAATCAAATGATCAATAAACAAGATTATAAGAAATCGAAATAACAGGAAACAAGCTTTGACATAGTATATTTACATATGTGACATTTAAACAGTTATTTGTCTTCAACAACAAAAACTTGTATTATTTTCGGACAATATATAGTATATGTTGTAAATGGAATATTATCAATAACATGTATATATAGTTTTAAAATCATTAATTAATCTTATGTAGAATATATCTTATATTCATTGTATAATTAAGTCATATAGCTCGAATAATAAATTTATATTATAATTCTGTACAAAATTTCTGTACATCATTAAACAATTTGCATTTTTCAGCTTTGGTGATCGGTCAGCAATCTGTGAATGGTGCAGTGGGACCTCGTTTCCGGAAACGAGACAAAGCCTTGTTTTACGGAAGAAAAATGTTAAGAAAAGTGAAATCTATATCTGGACAAGTTCGAAATTCTGGTCAAGGCAAAAAACGTAAAATGGTAATGAGGTTCGCACGAAGACTGCTACAACTTAAAAAGGATACGGCACCAGTTCAGCTGAAGGTAGTATTACCTGTTTCAATTCAGTTGATTTAGAAAAAAATCATGATACACTATTTAGATCACACCATTATTTTTTTTTTACGGAACAAACAATTTATTCATATAAACTGATATAAACCAAGGACTTCAGATATAACGGTTCAGTTTTTGATAAAGATTCGAAATAATATTTGCGTTACAGTTTTTGTTCCGGTGGAGCTTTTAAATTGAAATGGTTATTTGCATTCAAAAAATTTAACTTTAAATAATAATAGATTATTTCCATACAGAAGCATAAAAAATGTCTATTCAAAATTAATTTAGCATTTTGTTCAGTTTTAATATTATGAACAGAGAATTTGTTCAAATAATAATTTTATATTAGTTGTACTGTAGATGATTAACAAATTACATTACATATTTGTTACTCTTTTTTTTTTGTTTCGCACTAGCTTTTTCCACATAATTCGATGTTTTAAATAATTGGACCACTCAACTTACGGCATTTTATTTTAAATTTTTAGATTATAAATGTGTATTTAGATCGGCTCATAATTGTCCATTCGATTTCATTACTGTTTTTTTATTAAATGAAGTGCTGGTTCATTCCAGTTTGCGATTAAAAGAAAAATGAGCTAGTTTATTGCAATATAACATGGAAAGAAAATCAAACATTGGTTCATTCATTCACCCTGATATAAATTAACACATTATTATGAACGACATATGCACGAATACCTATTATAGAAATTTTATATAAATATGAAAGTTTTTACGTATACTAACATGTGTTGTACATAGGTCTTAGAGCCTCCTAATGAATACCTCGAAGAGGAACGTATAAATGATGAGCGAATGCCGCCGGATGCCTTATACATGTTGCAGAGCATACGTGTTTTTGGACATTTTGAGAAACCCGTATTTCTGAAACTCTGCAAAAACACTGAGATAATGAACCTTCCAGCAGGATCATATCTATTTAAAATAGGTTTGTTAAAATATATTATGTTTTTTTTAAATAATTAATTATCGTGTACATGACGACAGGTGATGCCGATGAAAATATGTATGTTGTGCAAAGTGGCAAAATTAATGTATTCATAACTGGAAATGATGGTGTTAATTTGTCACTGAAAATAGTGAAAACAGGAGAATCGGTTACTTCGTTATTGAGTTTTACAGATGTTTTAACGGTGAGTGAATTAAATGTCACTTGAGGTTATTAAATATTCGCAATATAGTTCTTTAAAATATGTAAATGTGTCTGTAGGGTCATCCAAATCCGTACAAAACGGTGTCTGCTAAGGCACTCGAAGATTCGACTGTAGTGCGATTACCTATGTTTGCGTTCCAACAAGTATTTAATGAATATCCTGATATCTTTATCAGAGTCATGCAAGTGATTATGGTGCGACTACAGAGAGTTACATTTACTGCTTTACATCAGTATCTTGGATTAAGTGCGGAACTTGTTAATCAGGTAGACGAGTTTCATACATATATACATACTCTGGTTGCTTTATTCCGTTGTATTACCAGCATATTCTTTACATTTTAGGGCAAGAAAAAGATATCGCCGAATGCGGGTTCGCCTGTGAGATGCCGTAATCGAGACTCATTCCATGCCCGTGACGATATTTACTCCACACAAACTTCGTACCAGCAAGATGGATACGATTTACAAGAACAAGCACAAATGCAAGCCTCACAACCTGTGCCGATATTGAATAAACGCTCTAAGTCTTCATTGGAATTGAAAAATTCCATGTCGCCTCTCAGTGACCATGCACTTGATATGGCTGTTGATTTGGAACAAGGAGGATCAGTACCGAATGTTGTAAGTTATCAAAGAAAAATTTATTTTATATGCAAAATATTTCATAGCTAATATAAAGTAGCTGAATAGAAAATTGTATCATGCAAACAGAGCATGAATATTTACTTTTATAATCCATCGTAGTGTTACAAATCTTTATATATGTATAATAATAATAATTAATGAATTAATATTTGGTTATTTTTGTATTTTAAGATGACAGATGCGCCTAATTCTTTACCGAAGAAAAGACATTCGATAATATTGCCAGATAATATAGGAGAGGCAACGCTACTGCATATAGCATCAGAAGCTTTTGTAAAAGAGTTACATTTGGATAATTCTTCTTTAATTGACGGTAAAATTCAAATTAAAGAAGTGCCAGCTGGCACTTACCTTATAAAAGAAGAATCAAACAAGGTATGATGTACTTGTTTAAAAAATTTATTATTGAAATATAATTGAAATTCAAAATTTTTACGCAAAATAAACTCTAACCTTTATTGCATATACTTTCTATTTATATTTTTACAATTTATTCTAGGATATAGCTTTGGTATATATAATCTCAGGCACTTTGCTTGTCTCACAAAGAACTACAGATGCGAACGAGGAGGTGCATATGTATTCTGCACATCATGGTGAAATGGTCGGTGGGTTAGCTGTTTTGACAGGAGAACCAAGTTCGTTTACAATTAGAGCAAAGAATTTTACGCGTATTGCGATGTTATCAAAAAACACGTTTTATGGGTACGTATTATTATTGATAATTATATGGATCGTTGAAGGCAGTGAATTTCAATTGAAACTACCTATCATACAAAATGGTGTAAAAAATCACTGGCTTGTATTCAGACTCTCTAACTCGCATCGTGTATATAGCCATGTCAGATACTGTACAGCTTATTTTAAACTGAATTTTCTTATTACAGTATAATGCGTGAGCAGCCAGATGTAATTTTACAAATTGCGCACATGGTGATAAAGCGTCTGTCACCATTCGTAAGACAAGTAGATTTCGCGCTAGATTGGGTATTCGTGGAATCCGGCAGAGCTCTTTATAGGCAAGATGATGAGAGTGATTCAACGTACATTGTCCTCTCAGGCCGTTTGCGATCAGTCATTACTCATTCAAATGGAAAGAAAGAGCTAGTGGGCGAATATGGTAAAGGCGATCTAGTTGGCATTGTAAGTATCCTTGTAGATAATAGGTTTGTTCTTTTCACCTACTGGCGTCTACTGCAAAACGTCAAGGTTATTACAGCTACTACTGGTTGAATTACGGTTAAACGCGGCCGTAAAAAACAAAGTCACTAGATTTTGTAAATCGGTTCTTTTCGCTCGCTGTTTGATGTTTCACTTACGAATGATGTTCTTTTCGCTTGCAGTGACTCGTAATCTGATGTTACATATGTATGTTTTTGTATCTAATATATAATACTTTTATTTACTTCATAGTAATTCATATTTTAATTGTTTCTGGATCTGATTTCAAATGAACGTAGAAAATAATTGTATTTTTAAATGTAATTATTTACTCCTAAATAACAAATGACTGATTTTTACTTAAGATAATTTTTTCAATGTAAATCAGCATCATTTAGGAATAAATACATACCTTCTGTAATATTTTCTTTGACATACATTTTACCGGGATCTGTCTGGAGCAATAACCTAACAACGAAATGTCAACTGCGTTGACTGGTGTACGCATGCGCTTGCAGTAAGAAATAAAATCCGCTCAGCGAGCAGCTGTAGATTATCGTACGGCGGCGTTATTTTAGATTTTACACAAACGCCAAGGTCATGCGAAAAGAACAACATCTAGTAACTTTTTTAACTTCAACTTTCTGAATAGAACCGATTTATTTGGCGCAGCTGTAAACCGTAGACGCAACAGGGCGAAAAGAACAAACCTAATGATTTTTTTACTTAATCAATAAAATAAATTTTGAATAACGGTTGGTTTAGATAGAAATAAAGAACTCATATATTTATTAACCTATAACTGTGTATGCTTATTATTTGTATTCAGGTAGAGATGGTAACGCAGACAAAGAGAAGCACAACTGTGATGGCTGTAAGAGATTCAGAACTAGCGAAATTGCCGGAAGGTCTATTTAACGCTATTAAACTACGCTTTCCTATAGTTGTCACAAGGCTTATTAACCTTCTAGGACATCGAATTTTAGGTGAATTAGTAGATATGGTATACAAAATTATTCTATACATTATATGTACAATATTTTCAGGCACTTGGCAGAAACCCACTATTGCTTCTATAAAACTTTCAAGTACTTCAGCTGTAGATAGTCGGCCTTCACAACTTAACTTTTCTACTGTTGCTATTGTGAGTGTGTCAGATGATGTACCACTTACAGCTTTCACATACGAGTTATATCATAGTCTGTGTGCTATAGGTTCGAAATGATATACCACACCACTGCATTTGCAATGTACATTTCTAATTCTGATCGTAATCAATGTTCACAGGACCTACATTAAGACTTACCTCTGACGTAATCCGAAAAGCTTTAGGTATAACCATCATGGATCCTAATAATGAGTACAGATTAACATCTTGGCTGGCACAACAAGAGGACCAACACCGAATAGCATTGTATCAGTGTGATTTGACTTTCAGTCCGTGGACTCAACGTTGTATCCGGCAGGCCGATTGTATTTTAATAGTTGGATTAGGTGAAAAAACACCTAGTCTGGGTAAGGTATGTACAAATATTGGCTGGGATCTGGTGTTACTTGGAGAATATATTGCCATCAAGTTATAGTTAATATATGCAAGACATAATGGTAAATTAAACAGTCTAAGAACTAATATCAAAATGTTTGAGCTTTTAAAGATGCAAATTGATGGGGAAAGGTCTTGCATTCCAGATCCATTCTGTTTTATCAATTTTTGATAGAGTAATGTTATACTTTCTAGGTTGAGAAAGAAGTTGGCCGTTTGGCTATGCGTACACAGAAAGAACTAGTACTGTTGCACAGAGAGGGAAGTGAGAAGCCTAATAACACTGTTGCGTGGCTGAACATGCGTGCATGGGTGTCACACCATCATCATATACAGTGCTCAAATAGAATGTTTACGCGAAAATCACAGTATAGAATTGTAAGTGTGCATACACGTTTCATTGCTTTATTTTTATAATACTTACCTATACTTTATATGAAAGTAAAAGCATATTAGTATCATTTGGTAAACGATTTTAAGTTTAAAATATTTGCAGTTAGGGACTTGGAAAGCAGATATAAACAGTTCAATAAGAAATTCTTTATTGGCATGTTCTATTAAAAATGAAATTAAAAAAATACGATATTAATATTCAGTATAATAAATTTTAAAGCCAGTAAACCAGTAGCATTAACTAGTAATCATAATCTAAATATGTGGTTTAACATATGCAAAAAATCTGGTGTGGTCACCACACGACTTTCTTATACAC
>JAGJTL010000093.1:316507-330563 GCA_022063505.1 Calosoma granatense | reverse complement strand
ATATATATTCAGTTTGTTTCTTATTAACCGTCTAATCAAGCGCTTGTTTTGTTCCTGGCAATAACGGGCTTAAAATGTGGAATACGAAATTTGAAAATTTTGAAATAGAATACAGTAACTGATTTTTAACGATTCATAAATAAGTGTAATTATTTTTTTTGAACACTTGAGAAAATAGGCAACCATACACTATATTGTTTTTCATTGTTTTTGTAAGAACGTACGCGTCGGTTCATGCAAAAGTGACGTATAAAGGAACCCTTCGTACAAGTCGATGGTGAAAATATGTCTTACTGCTGTTTAATTTTCAATTCGCCATTTAAATTTGTAAGCATTTATCAGCAAGTGTATGTAATAAATTAATCGCATGTACGTTGTATAAAAACGATAAGAAAATAACGTAGTGTATGGTTGGTTTAAAACGATATGATTGTTTCGTATAGAATGTTTCTGAGTGAACTAGAAATCTAAATTATATTTCATAACAGAAACGAGATAATATTTAATGCAATATCAACAAAACGGTGTGTCTGTAACATATTCACATTTTATCGTAAACCCTTGTCTTACTATTACGATTGGTGAATTTAATTAAATAGCAATATTTATATCAGAAGTTGACTATGTTGTCAATTCTATACCGCGAAATATCTTCTACATGAGAATACTTGTTTTATACTCTAGGGGTATTTTACGAATCAGTAAATAATCACTGGTGATATCAGGCCAAAAATATGTGTGTGAAGTATTTCTGTTCTATATCAGAAATGTCTTGTATCATTAATCTTTTTGTTCCTCACTTATTGATAGGTTATGTTTGCAATGATTCGTGTATTGGAATTGCTTATCTATTCTTCTATAATTACTGTCGTTGTAGGTAATTAATGTGTAAATGTTCTAATGATTCGCTTGGTTAATAATTAATATAAGTGCTGATTTTACTAGGTAATTTGAATTAGCTATTATATGTAGATTATATTCTCTAAAATCTATTGCTTCAATATTAAACATCAAGCAATAAGAAATATTTTCAGAAAATTAACTATGTGGCGCGCCTGCTATCATTATAGTAATATTGTTTCAATATTTCAGGTGTACCCGTGAAATATAGGTATACATATTTATTTTCAAATAGCAGTAGTGGATAATGTTTTCAAAACTATATTCTATCACTGTCTATGCTGATAATGATTCATCAAGTTAAATTCTTACATGATCACTGCGAAACGGCCGCTTTAATGTGGGCTCGGAATTTGTGAGATCAGTGTAATGAATATTGATCAGTATAGATAGTGAAGTAGTTACCAAGCTACTACCATTTAATTGTAATAGAATGTCCGTAAGGGAAAGATTGTGCTGTTGTAATGATACTTCGAATCATTGAATCATCGCATATTAGACATATTGTAGGCCTCTTTTAATTTACAAACCACAAGAACTTAGAATAGAGCTGATCTTTCACAGGCTCATTATGGCGTTACGTCAGAGCTTCTATGTCCTTGTCAGGATACATGCCTCCTCTGTGCGATCCAGTTGATGGACATCTGTTGTTGGACGGGGGATACGTAAATAATGTACCAGGTAATGTTTATACTACACTGTATGTACATTTTCTATAAATACATGTATGTCTATTTGTACTACTGAACATATGAATGTCACATGGTAAGTATTTACGAATATTGTACATTTATCCTAAATGACTTTTGTCGCACAGGTTTATAAACAAAAGACAAACACTGTTCTATCTACAAATGCAGGTAACCAATCACAAGTATAATTATTTCGTGTCATGCAATCGGACTACATGGTCGAGAGTAAATTATTTTATTTTTACCATATATACCATGCTTCAGTAATAATATTGTTATATACACATTCACTGTGAAGCAAATATTGACAGTAGTGAATATTTCATATATACATATATGTACACGGGAGAAATGTGCATCTTCGACTGTTTAGTATACATATACCAGTTGCTACTGAAATGATTGCATTTCTGCCCATACATTTCCAGTGACATGCTGTGTATATGCAGAATATACGTTTAAGTATTAAATTTTCATCAATAACACTAACTTTTCTTCTTCTTTTTTGTAAGTATATAACATATACTTCTATATTGTTTCTTTATAATGGAAATGTCATTTTAGTTTAATCTTTGTCACATCTTTTTCCCTAGTTTACTATTTCTAGAAATAATTTGCCATTAATTTGATTTGCCGCATCTAGCACATGTGGGGAATGCTTCGTACTCAGTATAATATATGTCTTGGCTTGTTCATTTATAAGTAAATGTTACGTCAAGTTGTAATGCAAATGGGTACTATTAATGTGTATATATATATATACGTGTGGTTGCTATATGGTGGTACAGGGCAGATGTGGAGGTATATCCGTGCCAGCATGTCCTTCGTAGGCATCTTTCCTCCTGTGTGTGATCCTCATGACGGACATCTGTTGGTCGATGGATGTTATGTAAACAACGTGCCAGGTGATAAATAATTTCATTTCATACACATTTGTATAATTTTTGTATCAGGTTTGTATTTAACATTTATTAGTTTAGTTCACATATTAGCACATTTCTAACACCATATTATACAGAGTAATCTACTTACTTATACAGATATTAAGTAATAGTGACCATCTGGTCATATGTTCAGAATATTGTTGATGTAATTATTGTTATTGGCTTTCGATGCCCGCTGATAAACTAGCTTCATTTTGTCTAGTGAAACTATATAACAATATACATAATGTTCAATATAAGAGCATATCTATATTAAGTTATTTATATTGTTGTTGCAATTTATGTTTTGCTTTTCAAAGATTAATATGCTACACACTAAAATCTATATAGCTAACTGTGTTTACAAATTAACATGCAAAAGTCAGTAGAATTATGCACAATGTATTTAATTGATTTATGGTCAAGTACATAATTAATAAAATTAAACATAAAACATAGGAAACGATAATGTAATAGACGGTGTTTGTCTTTTCCAAAAAATCACTACAAGGTAAAAAATATTTTGATTCTAATATAAAATAGTAATACATACAGTGAATAAATATCCACATTTTTTGTTCTTTCTAGCTGACGTCATGCGTAGTGTAGGTGCACATCATATAATTGCTATCGATGTGGGTTCTGTAGACGATACAGATCTAACAAACTATGGAGATGATCTGTCTGGTTGGTGGTTATTATGGAAAAGATGGAATCCATTCACAACCAATGTGAAAGTTCCTAATCTACCAGACATACAATCCAGACTGGCCTATGTTAGTTGTGTACGTCAATTAGAAGTAAGTACAACTGATGCAAAAAACGCAAACTCACGCTATATCCCAGTTGCCCGGGGTAGCACAA
Organism: Calosoma granatense; assembly: GCA_022063505.1. Classification (NCBI taxonomy): domain Eukaryota; kingdom Metazoa; phylum Arthropoda; class Insecta; order Coleoptera; family Carabidae; genus Calosoma; species Calosoma granatense. Next base: position 327,184 of record JAGJTL010000093.1, on the reverse strand, counting down.
ATAAGCATAAGCGTCCATCAGCGGAATTGCCAGCTCACACCAGGACGGCACCTACAGTTTTTTGTGGAATGCGAACCACATGTATGACAATGTTCTAGGCGGGAATCGAACCTCCGCTTATTTATATAACCATGTTGCCATGGTTATTTCTTCGGTTTTGCGGTACAACTGACAATAACGAATTATACAGCTGCAAGTTTAATGTTTAGTAACTAACATTCGTCTTCTATTTCCTTTAATTTCATATACAAGATGTCCCAAAATTATTGCAAAAAAGTTAAGGGCATATATTATTTGATGTGCTGATTACAGTTATTAATACAAATTAGTAAGCATTAAAATTTATTAAAGTTGATTTAATGAAAGTTGTGTAACAGTTCATCGAACATTATTTCATTTATTTTGTCTCATTATTACTTTCGTTTTCGTTCTTGGTGATAGGCACGTGTAAATTTGAATAAAGAACGGCATATTAAGTTAGTTGATATAAGTTGATGGAGAGTGAGGGCACAATTCGTTACATACTCATAGAATTTATGCAGAACGTTATCCCCAGAGCCAAACATCCGACTCATCACATGTTTGTCAGAATTACACAACGCCTTCGTGATACTGGAACTTTACGGCGTGTGAGAGACACAGGCCGTCCAAGATATCGAAGAAATGATGATAATGCTGTCTTGGACGCCATATAACGAGATCCTACTACCAGTATTCGAAGAGTATCTCGAGGATTATATGTTCCACGTTCCAGTGTTTGGATAATTTTCAGAGACAATTATTACCATCCATATCATTTCCAACGGGTTCAGAAGCTAATGCCACCTGATAATCTTCAAAGAGTGATGTTTTGTAATTGGCTTTTACAGCGACATGGCGCAGATTATAATTTTACCTCAACGGTAATATTTTCCGACGAAACAATTTTTACCCGAAATGGAATTCATAACTTACGCAATTCCCATTATTGGTCTACGCAAAATCTTCATGTTGTAAGAACCAATTTTTAGCATAGTTTTTCACTAAATGTTTGGCCTAGGATTGTAAATGGAATTTTACTTGGGCCATTTATTTTACCACATCGGATGAATGGACATGATTAATCTTTCTTGCAACGGAATTTGCCCGAACTGCTAGAAAATGTTGTCCTGTATCGCAGCCTTCAAGATCTCCCGATCTTCTTAATTCGTCGGATTTTTATTATCTGTAGTGTACGATAATAAAAACGCTTCTGAAACACTGGAATAACTTCAACAGCGAATTGAAGGTGTAGCAGAAACAATAAGGCAGCAAAATTCATTTCATCGAGCATGTAGTGTTTCATTAGTAAAGCGCGCCCCGTTATATGTGGCCGTAAATGGTAATAATTTTGAACAGTTTTTGTGATTAGCAATTTCATTTGAAGTGTATGTAATATTTTGCTCAATAAATCTGAGAAGGTACGTACGTTTGAATAAAATAATGTTGAATGAACTGTTACACAACTTTAATTAAATTAACTTTAATAAATGTTAATGCTTATTAATTTGTATTGATAACTGTAAGCTATCAGAAAAGTGGCATGAAAAATGTTTGCTCCAAGTAATGTGCCACTATTTTTACGAATTTCGGAAAAATTATTTTTACGTTGTAATCAGCACATCAAATAATATATACCATTAATTTTTTAAAAGATAATTTTGGAACAGCCTGTATAATCTATGATTGGTGTACACATATTTACAGTCGTTCTTTTTTTATTGTTAAAACATATTTTTACTATTTTCAGGAAGTAAAAAATAGTGATTATTGTGAATATATTCGGCCGCCGATCGACAGGTATCGGACACTACAGTTCGGTAGTTTTGATGAAATCCGCGAAGTGGGCTATGCACATGGAAAAGCCTATTTTGAGGGACAATTAAAAGCTGGTGTTCTACCGATCTTCAAATCGCATAATCCCGTAACGCACACACAACAGCAGCATCTAATGTCCGGCTATACATTTACGGACCTTGCCCAAATGGTTTGCAAAGTATCTAGGTACGGGACTTGATATAACAAATTTTAACTTGCATGTTCCAAATATATGCAGTAAAATTTATTATTTAATACAATTTTCAACTAACACGAAAACAGTAAAATAACAAATAATTTACTTGATATATCTATACGTTTATTAATAATTTTTCATTGATTGTAGGAGTTCATATTTGGATGATTCATCATCGTCAACAACATCAGACGAAGAATGTGAAGATGGAAATGAAGTGGGTGGTTATGCATCAGAACCGTCAGTTGGAATATTGGATGTAAGTCTTCACTCATATACAGTGTATAAATCAATTTTATTATTCACTAAAATGCCAATAATTGCATTTTTTTCAATAATTTTGTGAAGTAAAAGTTTATTGTATTACATGGTTAAATGCAGGACAAATTATATACAGGATTAAAAAAAGATACTTATACTTTGAATCTTTAATATCTCGCGAGATAATAAGCGGATTTTTTCGAATTTAATGTCATTCTAATCTCTATATCTTTACGGTTACGTCAGTAAGTTAAGTAGAAGAATTTGCTTTCTTGAAAGTTTTGCATGGGTTGAAGTTGGTCACCATGTTCTCTTGGAACTTATAATTTCTTTTAAGGAAATTTCTAAAAACCGAAATATATCAAAATAAATTCATTGTAAACAATGTAAGATCTATGAGAAACATCTCAAATGAAATTTTGTATGCTGCAATGGAAAACTGTTTTTTACTTATTTGCATAACCGCGAATGAAAGAAGACTTTTTTGAAAAACCAAACATTAGCAAACGCTATGATATTAAGATTCGAATAAGACAATATTCGAAATAATCTAGTAATTATTGAACGAGATATTAATGTGTGTTCCTTTTTTATAGATTTTTATCTATGTATATATTAATAATAATATAATTAAACTAACAATTTCGACTAGAGTTCCTAAAATATTGAGTGATATCTCTAAGTAATATTTAATTATATTTACAGAGCGCTAATGCAGTTCTACATCATAGGAGAGCCGGTGGATCTTTGTCTTTATCTGAAAATGAATTAGAAGATTTTGAATTAGACTCAAATACTCCGGATAAAATGAAATCATATTAATATTGTATAGCATCACTACCATATGTTTATGAAAATTGTGACAAATCAAATTGGCTCTTATTGCGATATTAGGAATGCCAGATTTTAGTTATTCAAATTTATTTTTAAAATTTATATTGTGTAATTTTGTATGTCTTTATTTGCATTTTTACCATTTATTTCAGTGTATATATGTAAATAAACTTTTGTTAGACTTAAATCTATAAATGTCTTATAATGTTATGATTGATTCCAATGAAAATAATTGCAGGTACAAAACAACAAAAAATCATAAATGTATAATGAAAAAAATATATATTTATGTTCGAAGAACTAGAGAACACAAGTTCTGTAATTTGGGAATTGAATATATGTTCGGTATATATTGAATTAAATTGTCAGTATAAAACGATATTTTGGTCAGTATAATTAAAAAATTGTTTGTAATATTATAATTTTTGGTGACTATATTTTTACGTAGTATTTTATACGTTACTATACACGTGCCCAATTATATGTCTGTTCAGCTGAACAATAATAATTGTTATTTTTAATGGCAGTGCGGTCACGGGGATGTGGACATATGCCTGTGAGCTGGCAACTCCACTGAAGGACGTTAAAAATGTTTATTTGGGCTCAGTAATAAACAAGCTCAGACACTTCTCTATATATGGTTTCTGTTCCACAATAAATATAAATTACTTTAAAGTGAATTTTATTTCGTTATGGGGAGTCAGTCGTGAAGTGAGTAAATATATAATTTCGGTATTGCAGTTCATATCTTCAAATTTAGCGCCGTTTAATTTCAGTAAATTTGGAGAATATTCGCGACTTTTCCATAATAGCGTACATGGTAACATTTTTAATCCAAACTAGTACTAATTAAATATATTGTGTTAATTGTATTAATGTGTTGTATATGTGTATTTAATTTTTGTTTTATGTTTATTTACTGTATAGCAATGTAGTTGGTCCTGGTACAATACAAAGTATCTGTCGCTCATTTTACTTTGGTTCGGTTGCCGGGTATCACTTGTCGGCATTGTTATCTGGTTAATGTGTTTTATTCTTTCATCTGGCATCATTTTTTACTAATATAAGTATACGACTATTCATAAAAATTCATAGAATTCGTGCGAATCGTATGAGTTGTCATGTGTGAATGATATTCACTTTTATAAAATCAGAATAAATTGAAACATTTTTACATATGCGTATGGATTATTTTGCAGTGTGACATTTAACTTTAAATTGTGTTAATCGTGGCCATATAGAAAGTGGTAGTTTTATCAGGAATAAATTATCTTTCACAAAATGTTTATCATAAACGTATTTTTACTTTTATTGTCGGTTGGGAGTATTTTTTGTCACAACGAAGACGTGCACACACTTCAATATAATTCAGAGAATTTTCCAGTCGAACTATCGAAAAAAAATCATTTTGTGATGTTTTATGCACCATGGTAAGAAATTGTTATGTGAACCATATAAAATAATTATAATTATTAAAATGTTTATACATATGAAAAGGTGCGGTCATTGTCAACGTCTTGCACCTACATGGGAACAGTTAGCAGAAATGTTAAATGAAGATGATAGCAACATACTTATCGCTAAAGTAGATTGTACAATTGAAAAGGAATTATGCTCAGAACATGATGTAACTGGGTATCCAACACTGAAGTTTTTCAAATCTGGGGTCAGTGATGGAGTTAAGTTCAGAGGTACCCGTGACTTGCCGTCTTTGACTGCTTTTATAAATGAGCAACTTGGAAACATTCCATCAGTAAGACTATTATTAAAATTATTTTTATCACATGTTTTGACCTTTCATATTTTTTCAGAAGGAGAAAGAAAATATGTCTGACATTCCTGAACCTGTGAATGGTCTGACTGAATTAACAGAAGATACATTCGATAAATTTATCGCCAATGGAAGACATTTCGTTAAATTCTATGCACCTTGGTGTGGCCACTGTCAAGTATAAAGAATTCTCTCTTACTTTGCGAATTTATTCAGTGAAATATGATATTTGTGTGATAGAAATTAGCTCCAACCTGGGAACAGCTTGCTCAGTCCTTAGAATACGACAAGAATGTTGCAATTGCGAAAGTGGATTGTACTCAACACCGTTCAGTATGCAATCAGTTTGAAATCAAAGGTTATCCCACACTCTTGTGGATTGAAGATGGCAAAAAGGTTATATATTTTAATGTGTGTGCAGGCTGTGGTAATGTAAAGCTTTTTATTTTTTATAACAGATTGAAAAATATCAAGGACAACGTACTCATGAAGAATTAAAATCTTTCGTTAGTAAAATGATGGGCAATACCGAAATGAACGTAAATGACCAACAGCCAGCTACAGAGTCCACTAGCGCAGTTCTAGTTTTAACTGGGGATGACTTCGATCATGGCATTCAATCTGGTGTTACATTCATCAAATTTTTTGCTCCATGGTATGTAAAATTTACCGTCATAGCTGTTTGTTACTTTGTTTAGTCATTTCACTTTTAATTGAATTATGGTTATAAACAACAATTGTTTTGAATATGTACAGAAACACGAATTGAAATTTGGTTGTAGTTGTCACTAAAAGAATGTACATAATGTAAAATTTGATACTAAAACTATTCAGTTACAAGTGTTACTATGTTAATGTGATAACCGATTTGTTTATGCAGGTGTGGTCATTGCAAGCGATTGGCGCCCACTTGGGAAGAATTAGGCAAGAAATTCATTTCTAATCCTGGTGTAAATATTGTTAAAGTGGATTGTACTGTTGAAGCTAGCAAATCGTTGTGCAGTGAGCAAGAGGTATTTCATTTTCTATATATGTTTGAAATTATTTTTAAATGATGAATTTTTATTGTTTTAGGTTGATGGATTCCCAACTTTATTCTTGTATAAAAATGGTGAAAAAATTTCAGAATATAAAGGTTCACGGACTTTGGATGACTTGCATGACTTTGTTACGCAACATATAGGTCATGATGAATTGTAATATGTGTAAATCTTCTTCCTCGTTTAGTTGTACATGTACTGTTTTCACTGATTTTATAAATGTAATGTGCATTCATTAATTGTAGCAGGAATTGTAATTTAAAATAAAAGTTAACCTTTAATAGATATTGTAATGAGCAATACAGAACATCTTAAGTAATTAAATATATCAAGATAACAGGAAGTATCATTAAGTTTGAAGTAGTAAAAAGGCTGAAAATATAAGTAATTTTAATGGATTAAAATTAATGTATTTATATAAGTACGTTCTTTGTTGTGTATGAAAGAAAACTTAATATACTTGAAAAAACTTCAATAATTGTTTCATTCACAGTTTCGGCTTTATCACTGTGTATTTATTTGTTTTTAACATCTGTACTGTTTGTATAACTTTTTTCCTAAAACGCCACCCCTTAACAATTTTATATATACTTTTACGTATTTGTTCAAGTCTAAAATTTTCTTCAAACACCTTTAAATAAACGGTATTGTATTCAGGACTTTATGAAGGAGATGGGGTTCAAAACGCAAATCAATGGATAGCTGAATGGAAGTGAGAGGTAAGTCACAAGTTTCTAAAGGTGTATATGAAAATAAATAAACATGACGGGGTTAACCCACGAACATTTGGCATGCGCCATTGATTATTAAGTAATAAGAAAATAAACTAATAACAATTTTAACATTTCGCTTAATATATTTGATATCTAATTTCTGTACATATTGAAATTTGTTTTTTACATTATTTTATGAGATACAATAAAATTAGATAACTCGAATTTTTAATTTAAAAAATACAAATAATTTATTAATTTACTGAATGGTTAATGTGAACTGCCTACATTGCAGGCATTATATGTTTATATTCGAGTAAGCTTATCAAGTATTTAACATTTGTAGTGATTATGATTCCCTGTTTGTAACTATAATATGAGAATAATTGTTTATTCACTAAACAACATTACAAGTAATCAAATATAATTATGTGTATTAAAAACGGTGACAGGACTTAAATGTAACGATTAATATGTGTAGTGTTTGGAGGGATGAGTTGTATGAAATGTAATATGAAACTAATATTACGACTAAGATTCAACACGTTTCAGTTTTGTATTTATTATTTGCTATCTATTCGACTTGTAAAGGTGTTTCCGATATTCTTAAATTGTGTTAGAATAATGAATTACGTAAATGGATTAAATTCACTCAAACACGCATTATGATCTTTGTTAATTGCTATTAAGTTTTTCAAATCCAGTCTTAAAATTGTATTATCGTATAAATATGTAGGTAATTATTTATATACTCCACATATTATGTATGAGTACTACGTATTTGCTTAAGATTATAAACTAGAAGTGTACGATGGCAATGAATTTAATTTACGACATATATAATTTCGAAAATAATGTCAATTACTTAATTATTGAAATAACGATTTTTTTCACAAGAGTGTGACGCACCAAGGAGTTTCGTTCCTTTATTTCGTGAGTCTCGTACGTATATTGAAAAATAATTTGTTGTGTATATTGCTGTTTAGTGTTCTTAATTAAAACAAATATTGCCCCATCCGTCCTTAAGTTTATATTTACGTTATCGTTACGTCACTATTTTCATTAAATTTGTGTTAGTTATTTTTAAATGTAGAGTGTCATAATACATCTATGTGAGAAGTACATACATATGTATCTGGTTCAGTGGCGTAGTTCCCATGAATGGACTAGATTACAGAGAATAAGTAAACTTTGCATAATCGAATAAATGCTTTTTTAATGTTAATATCACAATGATTGTCCTTTAGTAGGGAAACGTTAAACTACTTGTAGTTTTGAATGGCACTGAATTAATGATTGTATAGTGGTGTTGCTTGCTATTCCATTGGGAAGTGATTATATGTGGTTTGTGTTTATTGGGTTGCTGTGATCTGGACCTGGTCATCTCACACGACCGGACGGTGATCTTAGATGAGATCTTATGTAACCGGTGCGATAGTCCACCACGTCTCGTCTGTGGTTACCCTGCACTCCATGCCTGTGTCGCCTGCTCCACCTGTAAACGTTACAAATAGTTCCTTGAATCATATTTAACATATTTACGCTCTAATCGCTAGGTGTGAAATATTACAGTAGTCTGACATAGGACATAATACGTGTATGTTTCCTTATACAAATACAGATGTCAGGTAGCAAGTACATGAATTAAATTTCATTTAGGTTCTTTTGTAGTATTAACGTTGTACATACTTGAATATTGTTTATTTTTCATTTGAAATCGAATTTTACTGTTGTAATATTCCGGCAAGAGTTAAACAAATAAAAATTATTAATATTAAGTAGTTTATTTAAATTTTGTAAATTTAGTTAGAACATCAACACAATTAATCACTATTTACGTTTAAAAGTAGGCATGTGTGGAAATTTGAATTAATCATTTATGAAGACAACAATATTAAATACATTTTTGTTGGCTTTATGTTAATAATTATATGCATAATATCCAAGATATTTAAAAAATTATAAGCAAAATTTTAGTACAATAAATTAATTTGAAGGATAGTGATTAAAATGTGTCAGCATCTATTTAAACTATTTTAACGTACACTACTAATTTGTCATGCACGTTCTCTATTTTAGAATATTAATCAGTAACCATACCAATACAATGGAATAACGTATTTAGAGTTTCATAGAGAGTAACAAATTGAAACATTATGATTCAAACCTACATAAATTAGGTGGAACACAACGAAACATAACTTACTGTTCGTTTTTGAACGAAAGCCTTGACAGGGTAGTGGGAGTCAGTTATGAGTAGACACCTGCAGAGGGACATCTCTCCTGTGGAAGGACCTAGCGATACAGGGGGCACAGCCACAGACAGCCATTCCACGATCACACATATCAATGCACATATTTAGGACCTTAATGTGGTGTATAACGTTTGGTTTTTTCTCTGAACATTTTGTAAATGGGAAAAAATTGGCCCAAAATTTACAAACAAAATCACAAAAAGCACGCCTAATAATATGTACAAACATAACACTTTGTTGACTATTTGGTTGGGCATATGATAGCAAAAGTGCATAAATATGTTATAGATAATGTAGTAAATAGAATTCTAAAGTGTTTTTGTAAAAATATCTATCATATCTGAAGTACATATAATAAACAACTAAGGTGTAATAATTTTAAGGTAATATTACAAGTGTTTCACGAATTGTAACAAAAACCGCAAATGGTTTGGCCACCTACCAAACCATTTATGGTTTCGTCCAATTTCTTCAAATCTAGATGCTGTTCTTACATTGTAGTTACTTTATATTTTTGTATACGTCATTTTATTCCTTTATTTATGTACACTGTATGTTTGTATCTAACGTACACTGAGTACGCGCCCATAGGCGTCCTTGAAACCATTTTCTAAATATACTAGACAGTTTGTTTACTAAACATATTTCAATATTTATTTTTACATTTCTAAATAGTATTTGATTCTAAAATAACTTTATATACTTAATAATATTACTTTAAATAATTATTGCAATTAGCACCATAACACTATAGACAGTACAAAATTATTATTTTTATTGTTAATTTGTTGATTGGGTCGGTCAAACACAACCTAATGAAACCATTATATGAAAAAGCAATCATTTATTTACCTTGGACATTGTATTGTGTATTATTATGGATTTTTCAAATGTAGAAACACATTGTAAGACAGTAATAAAATAAAATATGCAGTTTTTACTAATTTTGTGCAACCTTTTCATTTAGATTTTACCTAAAGGGTATTGGAGATATATTGTTTGCACATTTTATAAATTACGCTTGAAATCCTGTTAATGAAATTAATGTGACATAAGCAATTATAAAAGAGTGTTGCCAGAGAGAGATTTTATTATTTAGCAAGGTTATTCTTAAATATGTACATCAATATTGAAGCGAAAAATAATTTTTCCATGCATAAAAAGCTGCATTCATAATATGCATACAAAAATACAACAATATCGTGTTTGTGCCATTGATTTTCATACTGATAATTGAGAATGTAAATGTATAAATATATATATGTATAGTGCATACTGTATAATATACAGTATGTATAAAATCAAAGTTAGTAATAATGTGATGTGATTTCGTATAGTAAATAGTTAGCGCTCACATTGTGTACATGTTAAAACTAAGCAAAACTATTACTATATTTTATAATATACGTATATATGTATACAACCACTTTAATTTTTTATACTAAAATATTCTCACAGTGATTCATTTGGAAACTGAGACAATATGCATCAGAATATAAACACATGCCACACATACAATATAAATCAAAACTCACCTGGCACTGTGACTCAACATGATGATATTTCTGCAACAAGCAAAACAGACACTGGAAGACACTATCCTTGTATGTTATATAGCAGTGAGTACAAAGTAAAATACATATATGCATATATTTCACATAGAACCAATACATATCTAATGAAGATATAATTTACTCTTAATAGCATTGGTCAATGCAAAAAGCAAAGTATTCAAGAACATGTATTTTTTTATATAAAGGCGTTTTTCAAA
>JAGJTL010000093.1:234739-245394 GCA_022063505.1 Calosoma granatense | reverse complement strand
TATCTATTTTTATTGTAAAAATGAGATACCACGAAGTAAATGAAGAAAATATAATATATTTGAAGAAATATGTATTGTATTGCGCAGCAAATTATTGTAATAACATCAGTGAAGGCATAACGCATAAATAGGATACCCATTAACAATTAATAAATCATTAAAAAACACTCTGTATTGTTTTATATTAATAAATTGTTTTAATAAACAACAGAAGCTTGTTTTAAAGGATATACCTTTATAAATCAATGTTCCCTACATTCATGTTTAATTTCAGCATATATAATGCTCGGAAAACAATAAATACATTCAAAAAATATATATCAAACTCATTAAATTTCCATTTTATGTTAATCAGTTACTGAATATACACAGTTTAAATACTATTTCATTGGTATTATTATTATTAATTTTAAAAATATGCACTTTTCCCGATTAATATATTTGAATTTTCAAATTGGCCTCTCATTCAAGATGGCCTGCGTTCTGATTCGTCCGGCGGAGTAATGTGATATTAAGTTGGATACGAGTAGGGCCAACAATGGGAAATGAAATGACAAGAAAACTTCACTTTGGTGACACATTTCACTAATAGAATGTACAAAAAAATGATCGTTTAAACAATCTGGAATATTTAATACTTATATTATTGCTACTGTTCCATTGTACGTTGACAATTATTTATGAATACCAATTATTACTGAATTTCATAAATGAACTTGGACTTTTGGTGGGAAATTTAAACTCACTTGTAAAACATTATGTGGGTTTTATTTTAACAAATTGTTTGTTATTATGCTGTAATATAGTAAATAACCACACATAATAAAATAACAATTTTTTATTTATTTACAGTATTTTTTCTCGTATATTACATGTAAAAGGATAAAGAAATATAATATTATAATATTTGTCAAAAAATTGTTATTTTCTTATGTGTGGTTATTTACTATATTATATTTAGCATAATAACAAACAATTTGCTAAAATAAAACCCACATAATGTTTTATAAGTGAGTTTAAATTTCCCACCAAACGTCAAGTTCATTTATGATATTCAGTAATAATTAGTATTCATAAATAATTGTCAACGTATAATGGCAACGTAGCAATAATATAAGTATTAAAAATTCCAGATTGTTTAAACGATCATGGTTTTGTAAATTCTATTAGTGAAATGTGTCACCAAAGTGAAGTTTACTTGTCATTTCATTTCCCAATGTTGGCACTACTCGTATCCAACTTAATATCACGTTACTCCGCCAGACGAATCAGAACGCAGGCCATCTTGAATGAGAGGGCAATTTCAAAATTCAAATAGATCAATCGGGTATACTGCATTTTTTTTAAATTAATAATAATAATACCAATGAAATAGTATTTAAACTGTGTATATTCAGTAACTGATTAACATAAAATGGAAATCTAATGAGTTTGACATATTTTTTGAATTTTTTTATTGTTTTCCGAGCATTATATATGCTGAAATTAAACATGAATGTAGGGAACATTAATTTATAAAGGTCTATCCTTTAAAACAAGCTTCTGTTGTTTATGAAATTTATTAATATAAAACAATACAGAGTGTTTTTTAATGATTTATTAATGTTTAATGGGCATCCTATTTATGCGTTATGCCTTCACTGATGTTATTACAATAGTTTTCTGCGCAATACAATACATATTTCTTTGTTTTATTAATAAAAATTTTATAATTATGAATTGCAAATGGGTAACCGGGCCTAATGGTAAGCCAAAATGACGCGCGTATTGGGAATCGTGTGTTGCGTCACGATTTCGCGGGTCGCCGCCATGACGGGCTAGCTTCTCAAATTTAACCTATTTTTGAGAATTCAGCTTATGAGACGGTCTGCAACTGGCCGCCATCTTCGGCTGGTTTTTCAACCTTTACCGACATATTGGTCATATAGAAGATCACGTGTCTGTAATGTTAGTGAATTTAATATTATCAGGTTTGCAACATATCTATAATATGACAAGGGTTAGGACAACTCATAATTTTGATGAGATGTAATATTTATACTATATTTTATATATTCTGGTACAAATTATACATCAATAGTAAGTATTAATAACTTTCTAGATAGATAAGATTTTGTGCAACTATGTATGAATGGTTACCTATAGTAATTCCTAAGATTTGACACACAACGGTATATTTGTGATATTTAAAGTATTTTCAAGTAATTTGAAGAAGTATGCAATGTTGGTTGATAGTAATATTAAACAAGCACACAACTTTCCAATAAATACATATTAGTTGGTAGTTTTATTAGTAATTAACCGCCATTTCGAAAATAATATGTTGCTCGTTGGTTAATAACAGTAACCACGATCAAAATACGACTTATCGTATGTTTTCTTCATTTATAATTTATAGATAATTTATATACACATTCTGTTTTCAGATGCAATTTATGCTACTATTTAGCCGGCAAGGTAAACTTAGATTACAAAAATGGTATATTGCACATCCGGATAAATTAAAGAAAAAAATTACCCGAGAATTAATTACAACAATATTAGCAAGAAAACCAAAGATGTGCAGTTTCTTGGAATGGCGTGATCTCAAAATAGTGTATAAAAGGTTAGCATATATTACTTGACGTAAGAACTAAGAGAATAATTTTATAATGTTATATTTTTATGTATTTGGTTGTTCATAGTTATTAGAATGATAACTAAGAATTAATTTTAGTCCTGCCTGTCTAATGGAATTCATTCAGTGGTTATCACATGACAAATAGTCAAAAGCCAAAAATTAAAACAGTGGAAAATTTATTTCTGCAAATGATTATTGCTTTTATGAATTTCTTTCAAACAAATTCCAAAAACTTAATGAGAATTTGAAGTATGTCTATAGATCTAATTTGAAATAAACTTTTAAAATATTATACATTAGATGACTCAACTGGAAAAAACATCTTCATTTATATTGTCATCGTTTTAACATTACTTAATTTTCTACTTTTCTACTTGAAATAATTGTCACAAACATTTCAAAACTAGTAAAACGGTGTTCAGAACATAATAAAATCATTAAAAAGTATAATAAAATAAATCGTTAAATTACGTTAGCTTTTGTGCTTGCATTCACCAATAAAATCTCAGACGACACACAAACAGTTGCAAAAAATATCCTTAGCAGTTAATCCAATCTCAAAAATATTTTTTTCTCACGATTACCCATATAAAGAATGATTTGCATAATAAATTAATATTTGTTAACAGACTAAATTGAGTATTGTTTACTTTTATTTTCCTTTGCTCTTTGAATACTTGATATCTCTGCAATTTGTGTCATATTAAGAATACTGCAACGACTGTAGTAACTTGATACAGTCATTGTATGGAATACAATGTTAATTTGTCACTTATGTTCTATAGAATCAAAAAGTACATCGATTAATCCCTTGAGAAAAATAAATTTTTACAAAAAGAGCAAAAAAAGGAATCAAGTCGGATGATGTTTAAAAAATACTCAAAAAACTGTTTCATGTTTAATATGGTGCATCTTATTTGTTATTTTTTTTATAAAAGATATACTACACATTAATTTTTATTGAAGTGAACATGTTAGTATTTGTATGTTGATTTCAGAGTGTATTTAAAATGAATCTGACTTCTAAAAAAAAAAAAATAGATAGTGCTTCGTAAACACTGTTTACACACGTGTCTCATTTGTTGTAGTTACCCTGTTGCTTATGTTCACAGTTTTAGGCTATTATTTCTTTTATTATCCGATTTGCACAACATGGCTATTTAAATATATTATCGTTAAAATCATGTATCAATACACTGGTGTAGAGAGAAGGTTCTAGACAAATCATTGTGCATAATTATAGAAAAACCGAATTTAACGTTGAGTAGACATTTATTATGAACGACTTAATTGAATTGAATAAAATTATGCATATTAATGCAAATATGATGCTACTTATTTTTAATTTCAATCAGTATTTTCGAATACATTTATAGCAAAACACTAAATACTGAATTAGATAAAAAAAAACATTTTGAATTTCAGATATGCAAGTTTATATTTCTGTTGCGCAATTGAACAAAATGATAATGAGTTACTGACATTGGAAATAATTCATCGTTACGTGGAACTTCTTGACAAATATTTTGGAAGTGTAAGTGTACAGTTAGTGGTTAATTTGTAATACAACAGTGTATTGTATTCGTGTATTATTTCAGGTGTGTGAACTGGATATAATATTTAATTTTGAGAAGGCGTATTTCATTCTGGATGAACTATTAGTAGGTGGTGAGATTCAGGAGACCAGCAAGAAAAATGTTCTGAAAGCTATAGCTGCACAGGACTTACTCCAAGAGGTTAGTAACGGAGAGACTAATATTGATATATAGTGTGAATATATTAGCATTAATATATTATATTTCTTACAAGTTTTTGAACTAGATTACAGTATATTTCACATACATGTCTAATGTAGCACTTATACATGTATATAGAGACTTGCAGGATGTATATTTATATTTATGCAAATAGAGAATAAACGGTGTCGGTATTATGGTGTTCCTGCCTGACAGCATCCAGTGTGTGTGTGTGTGTATTGCACATGCATATGTGGTGTTCTGGCACATCTATTTGTTGTGTGATATGTTTTTTTAAATCTTAATGTCTATTTTACGCACACCAAGGATTTAAACGAGAAACTCTCCTAGTTGCCATATATGAACAAGTAACGTGAAACAGTATACATTATTGCCATAAATTGTGTATTGCATCCATATTATATATCATTCCATGTAGCATGCATTAAGAGACTGCAAATTGTTTCTGATACTGAGAAGTATTACGTGACACTTCCATTAATATAAAAATATTTATTTATTCAAATACATACAGTGTATAATCACTATCGCCTAATACATGTTTCTTCTTTATATCAGAAACTCATTTGCTGGCAACATCTTAAAACATGTTCCAGGATGAGCCAGGGTTATTATTATTACGATTTTATACACACTGTACTATTTATATTTAGTTGTGACTAATAACCGACATGCTTAAACAGGACTAACTAGTTTCCTATCTAAATACGTCCATTACTGAGTTATACATACATATAGTAATTCAATTACATTGATTCTTGTACAACCATGTCGGTATTGTTTAAAAAGTGCTATATATTTTTAACGAGTAGTGACAAGTACTATCTACCGGTACTGATTTTCTCTGAACGGGTTATATTTACTTCTAACAGCATGTTGTACACCCATGTGCCATATCATAATTCAGTTCAATAATTTAATATACTACAGCCATTTTGATATATGTTTTTTTGTACTAAATATTAACTGATTATATTCAACTGTTTCAAAGCAAATATTTACAACAAACATACAACATATGGAACACAATGTACCAACTCAAATGATACAACAAAATGTTATTAAAGTTTTGCTTGTTTGGTAGCGTCTTGCACAAATGTGTGATACACTATTTTATTTACAGTGCTATAGAGCTGATTTTCTGTTTTTTTTTTTTTTCATTTAAATGCTTCAAAATACTTACTTGTAATGAAATATGCAGCTATTTATAGACATATGTGTTACGTTTAATGTTATACACACATATAACTGTTTTTCTATTTTTATAAAGTTTATTTGTTTACTACATACTCACTGTGTTTATGACCAGTCTATACATTCGTTTTTTCTAGATTAATGTGATTGCAATTAGCATTTAGTAATCTCTTTGTATTTATTAAACTTGTCTAGTCAAGTTATTTATTTTCCCTTTTCTTTGTTTTGTCTGTTTTATTTAAGAAGAATATTAATTATTTGTAAATGCTGCATATATTCTGCTTGTATATATAATCTTTACGCAGATATTATTTGTTGTACAGAAACATTTTATTTGATTACTCAAATCTTGTTAAAACCATTTATAAATGTCTATTTTTGTTGTATTTAATTTAATGACTATATCATTTTAAAGTTACAATTATCTATACATTAAAGGAAGTGGAATATTACTACGAGATCAAATATTTGTTCTCGTAGTAATGTTCGTATAGTTTTAGAATTAATGCTATTACGAAATATATTTCATTGCCAGTAGTTCTAGTTCCTATTGTAGCGGTTTTACATATATATTTGTCACTTTGTTTCTCATTTACTTGTGAAATAAAATTATAAACAAATACGAACTTGTACATTTTAGTTTTGATTTTGAAATTGTGTTTTCAAATTATATAATTAGGTCATTATAAAATCTTTCAAATTTTTCATTATGCCTTTTATAAAAATATTTTTCTGTATAAAATTAGAAACGTGTATGAGTGTACATTATGCACGTATATGAAACAAAACACATTTTTTATTTCTGCATATTAAGTATCATGTTATTATATAAATATGTTATGCACAGCTTATGTGTACAGTACTAGATCATCTCATATTTCTTTGTAAATGAAATAATATTCTAATACGGGTAACATAATTGATTTAATTTAATGGAAGAAAGTTTACAATTGACTGACGCATCGTGGATGGGATTAATGTTATACGGTTTTAGAAACTGGCTTCCTTAGCTTTGTGAATTGGCATGTCATTAGGCGCATTTTGTTTTCTATAACAATGTAGAGTAGTAGTTAGCAAAGGATTTTTCTGCTGTAAAGGACGAAGCTGTTGAGGGGGCACTTCGGGAGATAGGGCTGCTTTAATCTGCATTCCAAACTCCACTGCTGGCCGTGAAGCTTACCATACCATTGTACAAGACAAGAATATTTAGATTCAGGACAATTTATTCATATTAACGTATACCTAAATTTTCCTACATATTGTTATATTTGGTTATTTTATTATATTTTTACTGTATCACTGCTGACATATCTAACTAAATATTTTATTATTTGTCTTTATATATGTGTCAGTTGAATTTCAGATCACTTAAAACATTAAGTATACAAGTTACGTATGTTGAAAAAGTCTGTCTATAATATTTTTATTGTTCTTCAATAGTTAGTGGCATACAATTCAATTATATAGTTATATCAATTAATATTTGAAATTTGCGCTTACTGACCATTTTCAAATAGTTATTATACGTATATAAATGTGACTCTCTTCGATGTTTATTATAAATGTTTGTGTATAATTGTAACGATATCTATAACTAATCATTGTTGTATTTTATTTATAGCAAGTGATTTGTTTTTGTACAGAAACTAACTAATATTTCTTGATTTGTACTTAACACGGGTTGTAGTATAGAAGTTTTCTGTTTTATTTATTTTGTTTTATACATATTATTATTTTTATTAACAAATGCATGCTCACTAAGTATTTAGATTTGGTGTTGGATAACATTAATTCGACATTTGTGTGAATCCATTAAACACACTGCAACACGTATTATTATGTTACCATAATTTCACTATATTGCACTCAACATTTTAAAATAGAATTGGTCAATCATTCTGGAAAATTAGAAATCATGAAGCAAATTATTGATGTCAATAAAAATGCAATAAATTAATCACTTGCAATATATTCATATCATTGACCGTACTCATTTGACATAACTGTAATGGGTTTCTAATATTTTTGTCGATTTTAAAACTAAGAAGTAAAAATTTTGTTTATCTTTGATAATCATGTATACCTCTATTTTATTACATGTTTCATAAATAAAGAATAATTTTGAATTAAAATTTGCATTATATTCGTTGTACAAAATATATATTTGTATTGTAACTTGAAATTGTATATATAAACACTATTCAATGAAGCAATATGAGAGTGGACCAAGAAGCAATAGGACCACTGCGGATACAGCAACATGTAGGTACGTCATTAATTTTATTTCCTTTTGGTTTCACATTATTTTTTATCTGCTAATTTACGTTTAGAAACTGTTTGGTAATGGTCCACATTCATGTTGCTTATTGTAGTATGTACTTTTCGCTTCCTTAACAGTAATTAAACTAAGTTTCTTTTTCAGGAGGAGACACCGCAAGGCTTCTTTGAAGATCATGGTTTAGGATAAGTTGATAATTTTACTGTCATTGATTTAGTAATAATTGTTATTAAGTGTTGGTTGTGGGTAGTTTTATAAGAATTACATACTTAAATAAGACATTGCAATTTACACAAATACAAGTTTCTTACATCCTTAAGTATTAATAAAAACAATCGTGATTGTTATTATCTAGAAATAGTATTAATTAGTCCAGATTGTAATAGTATTTCATTTAAAGACATACATGAATGTTTGAACGTAGCCTGTGCAGCGTTAAGGATTTATATATCGTAGTTGCTCGACAGTATTTCCACACACAGCTCTATGAGTTGAATATTATAGTTTGCTTTTTTGAATGAATTGTATCTTCATTTATATTCACCATTTTCCATTTATTTGTATATTTCCTATACAATAAATTCTATGAAAATCAAGCGGTAGTGTTTAAATATACATGTGATTAATTAATAAAATCTATGTGAAAATATCCCAGAAAGTGCTAGTTCTCATGGATTTGTTTTGGTAAGTAATGCATTTCATATATAAAATATAGTGAAAAGAAAAATAACTAGTGCATTTTTATTTAGGACAAACAATAATAAAGGTTTAATTAAATTGTTATAGACATATTTTATATGTACTGAATTTTATTAAAATTGACTTCCTGACGTAATATAAAACAAGCGCGCGCGCATAATGTTTCCAGGTGTTGTCACTGAAGGACGTAGATAGCGTTAGTATCGGATGGGCGGGACGACAGCGAAAATAGCCGAACGGATGTAGCGAACGCGAGCGCAAGACCTCCGCGTAGCAATTCGACGCGTCGGGACGTCTCGCATATGCGCAAAGAATTTTGCAAGTGATGGTCAGCTGTGTTCGGGAGAAATGCGCCTTAGACATGTAATTCTGGGGTGCAGAGTAACGCTCCGGCATCACGATGCACGCGTACGGTACCGAGATCACGTAGAAATGTAATATGTGTACGCCTAGTGTCGTTTCGCGGTGAAAATCTGGCGTGATCGGTGCCGCGCGGGGTCTGGGATCATGGCGTCGGTCGCCGCTCCGACGGAGGTCCCAGCCGTTCACGGACACAGCTTCGGCAAGAAGACATTCCACAAGCCCACCTACTGCCACCACTGCAGTGACATGCTATGGGGGCTCATCCAGCAGGGATTCATCTGCGAAGGTGAGTTATCTTTGGCCATCATGGAAGAAGGGACATGGAACAACGTAGCACCAGCATCATTGTAAGAACCTAGTTCGAGGTAAAATATGGCAAAGCCTAGTGACCCATCGACTCAGCTAGCTCATTACGGTCGGTAAAATGTAGACCAGGTGCTGTGACATCGCGTGTCATACAGGGACATTATCTCGTAACGTAACATAACTACTGCGAACGGTGCGTTACTATACTACTTACTACCTACCATCGAGCGCGCAGCACTTTAGCACAGATCCCAAGTGTTATCATCCTACAAATACACCTAGTATCTAGGCTAGTGATTCCTATATGAACATGGATGCAGCGGCGCGGGCATGATTATCTGTCTACTGGCGGCGGGTCTTCTCGTAGACATCTTCGTCAAGAGTGGGTTAGGGCAAACGGGAGTGGGACAGGCAACAGTTAGCGCGCGATCATCATGTGTTGACGTCCGTATCAAGGAGGGTGTATATAGTGTGTGCGTACACGCGGCGCAGTTCTTTCGGGAGAGGCGTCTTGTACGGATAATGGTGGTGATGGTGGTGGTGGCGTGCGCGGTGCGCCGGCAGTACAGGACGCACACATACACGTACACATACATACATACACACGGTAAGGCACACGCATTGATCTGCTGCTGGATTCAGCGCCGCACCGCCGCGATACTTTGTCGACCGCTCTCGACCCATTGCCGACAACGACGCTTAATCGTCACTCTTCCTTCCTGTCGTGATGCTATGACGTCAGTCATTCGCAACGATGATAATGATGAGTTTACGTTTCCACTTCCCTTGATACGATTACTTAACCATTTGGAAGCCTGGCAAACGTATAGGTACCGCCATTTCGTGCACAGTGCATCACTGTATGTATGTATGTATGTATGTATAGGCGGATCACTGTAGCAGCGTTCTTATACCTTGCTTGTTCTCGAGATAAATTGTTCGTGGGAGGGTAACCTGTTGAAAGCACACTAGTAACATCACCCGAATATACAGGTACAACTTCTATCTAATATTAAACATTTTATTTTGAGCTTTCAATTAATATAGTGAAATTAGTAGTAGAAATAGTACAAACTGAATTAACTAATTTATCTTAATACATAGGTTCCAATTTTAATTAATCAAAGTCATATCAATATTTTACACAAGTATAACATAATCTTATTTCTTCCCGTTACTAATAAAAATGTTCTATTCGTATATTATTGTATACTGATTTAGTACAAATTTGACTTGAGATAATTAGACATTAATGCTGAGATGATTTTCGATATTAAATTATTCATATTCGCCATAGTATATAATATGAGATAGTGTTTAGCAACTTACATTACAGTAACTTCTGAACAATTTTCATACATGTACAGGTCTTTGCGCAATGTAGGTCACTCTAAATAACTTTTTTATTTTTAATATTTCCGAGTACTGAATTATATAG
>JAGJTL010000093.1:208251-219496 GCA_022063505.1 Calosoma granatense | reverse complement strand
AAACACTAACTGAATATGAATTTTGATTGACTACTGTCTTTGGAACGGGCTGTACGAAGTAATAGGGAGTGGTACCAATGGAGACTACTGGAATTCAGTCGCGACGTGTTAGGTTGTACCTATACCTATGGTGCACGTAAGACATAGTAATAGTACAAATAACACAATTGTTTTTAGAGTTACCAAGATTTTAAGCGTCTGCCGCTACCGACATAATTTCTTCTCGACACAGTATTTGCTAGTGAAGAATGGACTACTTATATGTCGGAAGTGTGATTTAGGAGATCGGAGTGATATATGAATGAAGTGTTTCTTTTATATAGGTAATACGTGCTAGTAGATATACTAGCTGATGACGGGTAGCGTGAACGAGAATGAAATATGTAGTGATACCTGATAGAGAGTTATTCTGGGTTCCGAGAACATAGGATTATCGTGCAGCACGCTCCAAAACTTAGTCAGTCACCACTGAGTACTGGAGACACAGTGGTACATAGGCTATACAAATTCTAGTCACCTCTCCCAGTAGTGGAAAGAAAACCACTTGTAGGTGGTTATTAAACTGTCTGTCTCTTGTTTATAGTAAATTACAACAAAAAAACAAACATTTACGACGAGTTTGGTCTCGCTAACCGGAAAACGACACCATACATCGGTCTCTAATCCGCCTCGGTGCATGGGGCTCAGTTGTTTATGAGCTGCTGTCCGGGGCTTTGCTCGTAATCAATATGCATCGTTGGCAGATTAGAGAAACTAATTATTACATTATACAACATTGCATTATTTAGCTAATCTATATTAAACATTGATGTGCTATGTTTGTAATTATATTTCCAAAAAAAAACAAATAAACGAATATTTTTGGCACGCTACTTCGCACCAGACTGTGCGATAGTGTACCGCTTGCAGACCGAAACCTTTATTACTGATTGTGTATGCATATGTACATATAGCCGTACGGAAGATTCGTTGGATTTTCCCAAAAGAACTCTAAATATACTACGCTTACTTTTTGGGAAATTGCAACCTGAACTTTCTGGGCTATTTCGCATAATAAGGTTTCTTTCTTGCATAATATAAAAATATATGTATATGATGTGATTATAGATATATTTAAAATTGTGACATAGAAAATAAATGTAACTTCTAAAATTTAAAAATTGATATTCAAATATTTCATTGTATTCCTTTTTTTCCCTTTACCTAATTCGTAAGCTAAATTTTTTTCATTTTCGAAATGTGAAAACTTTTGAAATAAAATTTTCCAAAATGATATTTAGTGTAAATTTCAAAGTTGTAGTATTTCAGTAAAGAATTTTATATACATATTGGGATTTTATAACTCGTTAGCAATACACGCATTTTAATTTTTTGCGTTGTTTTTGGCATATACATGTCGCATCGGGCGACATCCTTCCCTCAGGCTGGATCATCTCACCCTCCGGGCATAATCATCTTCATAAAGCCCTTGGTACATAAATAACTATTTTGGTTTTCCACTAATCAACTTGACGTATTTTTTACGATTCTAGTGTAATTCTTTTTATGTATATAATAATAAAATATAATGTATATAAAATATAGATTAATGTGACTTGGAAAATAATCAAAATATTTTTAATCTTTGAACGTTTTAATATCATCTATGTGCCTTATGACATACGGCATATATAATTATTTTTTCTCGCTCATCTGAAAACACTACTGACTTTCGGTAGAGTCATAAACTCAAGATTTTGTGTATATTACACCAGCTTCTACAGGCACGCATACTCATTCATCTTTCAGTGTTTACATAAATATTTTCGGAATAATGACTCAAGGTTATAGATAATGGAAGAATGAAATTAACATAACCCCTCAACGTGCACTGAACTACTGACAAGCGCTAACAAGTATTAATATGCAACGCCCTGACATAGTTTTTAGTGCAGTGGGAGAACCAAATTGTACCCGCTTTGTGGCTACCTCGCTCCAAACCTTTGCCCCACAGGCATATAACCCGTCATTGCAAGTGGTGCAACTTAAAAAAACCAAAGTTATTCTAACTTTCTTATTTCTTTGAAATACAAACAAACACTGCTTCACCCTAATCGCAGAGAGTTATGACCGTGAGTCTGTCTGCGTTAAATGGCCAAATGCATCGCTTTGTTCCAATAGTACTGCATACATGATGTATATATTTTAATTTTTTTATATATCTTGTCATCACAAACTTCATTGATTGTTATTTCACATACCATATTCCTATAAACGCTGTTGAAAATGGTAATCATAGCATATTTATCAAACAACAGCATTGTTAATGATACTAAAATAACACTAAACACTGTATAGTAGATAATGTGCATACTCTTATACTGTATAGCAGGGGTCAGCAACGTTTTTCACTTTGTGTGCGCATAAATACGGCTCAGCTCTTTTAGCATTTATTTTGCGGGTAGTGCGTCATCTGTAAGGGGGGAGGTGAGTAAACTCAGATAAACTGAGCTACGAGCCAGGGAATATCCTTGCTACGAGCAGCAAAAGGAACACCCAACTATCTGAGCGGCTCAGACAGTTAAGTTTACTCACCTCCCCCCTTGCGGATGACGTACTACCCGCAAAATAAATGCTAAAAGAGCTGAGCGGTATTTGTGCGCGGGAAGCTTATGTATAATACTTGACAGAGGGAAGATTAAACTGAAACATGCATTTTACATTCAAGAATGAAGATTGGAATCACTCTCATTACTGACTATGAAAATGACAACAAAGTGGAATGCTTCTGGAATAAGTTAAATATGCTCATATCTTGATGTACATAAGCTGGACAAAAAAAATTATTATATTTAGTGATTTAAATGAATGAATTAAACGATGATGGCATATTATTAGAGAAAGGATTCGATATAAGTGAATGTTGGAGTTAATATCATAATAATTTACATACATGAGGTGATAATACAAATAAATTCAATAGTAGAGTAAATCAGGATTATAACATTAATGAAAATTATGTATTTAATGCTTTGGCAACTAACAGTTGATAGTATATTGACATTAAAGTATGTAGTTGAATGATAACAAAACTATCTTCAATACAAATTAACATTATTTTTAATACATTTTATTAATCACACCAAAAAATACACTTCTACTGACTAGTCGCACATTGTTTCATGTTATTCTCATCGACTAGGAACCTGGACATATTTTCATAATATTCGGAAGGTAACGAGGTTGCCAGTTCTATTCTGTCTAGCCATTTGTACTTGTCTTCGATATTCAGCTGACCGTCCACATACTTCGCAAAATAAATGAATATCTACAAAGAACCATTGACTGTTACGGGCTATGTACTGTATACTGGAATGTTCAAAACTGACCTTGGCACCGACGGCACTGTTGTCAGTGTGTACAGCTTTTGGATATTTGTACTTGTAGAAACCAGACGGCGCATTACCATAAAACTGCACTTTCAAACCTTTACCACAGTTCTCCTGCAGAACTCGCTCAGCCGTCTGTACATATTAAAGCGATGCTCTAGTTCTGATCATTATCATTCGAAAATGGCATAATCATAAGCACAGAAAGTAAAAAGGTAAGAAAATATATTATTAGATATCGTTAATTTTACGCAATTAGTAATCGTGTCCACAAAGATATTATCCATTAAAATAAGTATAACATTTTGAGCCCAATAAGAATCCGGTTATTTAGAGTAAACCAAGATGAACATAAACAAATTGAAAATATAATATAAATTTATTTCGCTTCTTTTGGTAACCAGGCCGCTACTTTGGCCTAACATAATAGTTATAATTTACGTTATATCTTCTATGTATGTATCTTTGTGCTATGTACTCTCAGCGTAATACATGTCCCAATTTGCCGAAGGCACTGTAATAGCTTACACACAACACAATCTACTATATACTTGAGTACCTGTTTCAGTGATTCACCGTCTTGTCTTCTACCTTGCGGCGGAAGAAAATACTTCTTTTTGCCCACTGTTTGTTGTGTCAATAATACTAAACGCTTATCTAATTTTCTTTGTAACGATGTCACATCTTGCTTCTCATCAGCACCTGTAATAATCTTATTTTCTCGTTCCTAGTTCACAAAAAAATGAAATATTCCATACCTGTACGCCGGCTAGCAAACCTGAACTTAACAAGTTCTTCAGTGCAGGCATCTTCGAAATCTTGAGCTGTTTGGATTGCAGCCACATCTAAATCTACATCATTAACATCTGCGTTTTTCATTACAGCTGCTTGTTTCCTGCAATGACACGTACAAATCAATTAAAGGTACACCACATTTAAATATTTATATTTTACTTGTCCTTCTCGTGCCGGAGTTCATGGTCGGCTTTTAAACTCCGTTCAAATTCAACCAGAGATAAATATTTCGAAAATTCAGCTTCTAAGTCATTTAATGCCGGTGTTATAACTGGTTTCCTTTCTAAACAAACCGCTGCAAATAAATCCCATTTCTCCTTTGCTTGGGAACTTAAATTTGCTGTCAAAAATAGGTTATAAAATATAAACAAAATTTATAGTTTTCACTTTATATAATTTTACCTGTGAATATTTTATATACTTGTCTATGATGACAAGTCCGAAGCAAATTTCTAAGCATTTGCAATTTGTAGTATAGGTATTCAATATTTAAACCCCTCGTGAAACAATTTCCTATCTAGCACAACCTCAAAAAATTGAAACACTTTTAATTCACGAATATGTAAATCCCGAAAATAAAATGCCCGAACATATTTATTCTAACATACATCTACTGCTTGTTGATTCTGAATAGTTCAATTTATTATTCCAATTCTCAACTGTAAAAAGTTGGATGTAGAGTTTATATGTATAACATAGACCTATTTAACGTAACGTAACAGCATAGAAAATAACATACCGTTATACTCGTATACAAGCCAACCCATATTTTATTATTATAACCAGAACTCTCGTGCTGAAGAGGGCCCAAACCTTACAGCTGCTCATACATGATTTAAATTAATTAATTCATAAGTGAAATGTAAATAATACGAGTACAGTATAGTTTTATGATATCGAAATAAATATTTTTGATTTGAATTATTATATTAATAACATATAGCATACCGGGTTTCTAGACCAAGGTTCAACAATTATCAAAGTGAAACTATGTTGCTTACCTGTCCCAATAACATTAATGGTACTAGATAGATTCAAGATGTAAATTTAACTTCGTCCTTATAAATTATTATAAAATTATATCAATTTCTAGGAATACACCTGTAACACAATTATAAATAGATAATTTTCTTACCTTTTGGTGCACTTATATTATACAATAAATTTTACCTATTTTATTTTATCATTAAGGATTGCTTAAATTTCATATCATTTTACATTACTAACTCCTAACACCATATTAAAATGTACCATTTTATATTCTTTATAAAATAAAAGTATATTTTCAACTGCATTTATTACAAATAACAATACTGCACAAATTTAACAAGGAAATAAACAACAATTCAATAAATGTTTCTCAATTTTCACTACGGATAAAAAAAATCACAGTCATTTTCAACAATTTTAAATTATCTTGTACCGTCTGCCAGTCAACGATAAACATCTGGAATAAAATTGAATAATTGGACGCAGGTAAACATCCCTAATCAATTACAAGTTAATGTCGGTACCGTGCAATACAGTGAATATCTTTCACAGTACGTAAATTCATTGTTTTGATTATTCGTTCGTATAATATACATAATAGTCCAATATAAATGTCTCCTACAAGCAATGTATAAAATTTTAAAATGATTGTATAGCAACATTATAATTACTGCGACCAGTATCTATCTATCTATCTACAGACTGGTAATTTGGCAACTCTCCGTAGTAATGTAATACATTATACAGTAATGTACAAAAGTATTAACGACGAACGACAGATGCATAATAATTAACGAAACGTCTCGAATGTCCAGGACATCATGCAGTTTGGTGTTTTATTTATAGTACAACGGAGTTATCGAAATGAATGATCATCACTTCATAAGATTCATATTTGGGTGTACCGTTTATAAATTTGACTTGTTCACAACCAGGATCGTAATGTACCTATAATTAATATTTAATAAATATAGCCTTACACATTAATGAAAAAAGCGGTTGAGGCACGTGCTACAGATATGATTATGAGCAAATATGATTGCCAAAAGTTTCTAAGTAACTCTGGTGTGAGCTGCGAAATACTCGCAAAGGCAATTCAAAATCGTCTAACAAGATGTCATGTATAATACACAATCTTTATGTTAATTAGTTACTGGACGTATTGTGGGCGTATATATGCACTCTACAACGATGCGATGCATGTACACACACATTTGTACATATTATACGAGGTATGCTGTAATATGAACGTTGTCAGAGTTATTCAACAACTAATCATTCTCATCTCATATGTGAATATGTACGTATATAGGACTTTATTTTAGACGACTGATATCTGCATGGATTGATTGACGTTTCAGCGAGTACTCGTGCTATTGGACGTGTTCGATTCAGTGTCCGTTGTATCACTGTTGTACGTGCGATAAGCGTGTGGTTGCGGAGGTAACGACGGATAATCGGGCATTGGCGGCAACACATTGTCCTGAAATGCACCGGACATATTACCAGTAGGTGAATAGTTGGCAACAACAATAACCTTTCCAGAACGGGATCGAGCTTTACCCACACCGAAATGTCTTGACTTTACCCATACCAATTGAGTAAAATGTCCTACACATTAAAAGCAAAAATAAAAAATTTAGTTCACCATATCTGTAACCTCATAAACTATTACTACTACAGCTACTCACCAGCATTTACATTCGCGTGTAACACATCTGGCTCTTTGGAAAAGTCGTACTGTCGTACCGCCATATACCAATATGAGGCCACTTCTTGTCCTGTCATTATAACATTAGTCAAAGTGTCTCATTGTTAGCAAATTAGAATATGTGTTGTAACTCTACTATCTATAGCTTACTTACCACTCACATCCGTTTGCAATGCATTACTCGGACGACAAAATAAATTTTGTCCAACATCTTTATCATTTCTGTAGTAGAAAGTATTGGTATGGGCTAGATGATTTGCCCATGTTTGTGCATAATGACAGAGCTAAAACATAAAATAAAGAGCGTGTTTATGAACACTTGTTTTATATTAGACACGCATATGCGAACAGGAATATTAGTACCTATATACACATGCACGAAGAAGGAAGTGGAAATGGTTTATTATGTTTTTTAAATAGTAAAATGCGATTATTTTATTTCATTCTGCTCTTATATTTAACTTACACTACATGATATACAGTAAATGACAAATATATTTAAAAAAATAAACCTATTAATTACTCCGTGCGTAAAGGACACATTTCCTCGTGAATACGTATATCTGCAGATGGCGCAACAAAACGGCAACCGTATCCATTATACCTACAAGGATAACGCATTTGTTCAACGCATTTCTCCAATGCGTGATTGTGCACTGAACCCAGAGGTACCCGACATATTGGGCAATTTGCAATCCTTTGTTTGCAACAATTACAGAGGCTGTGTCCATTGGAACAGAGATATATCGGCGGTACCATATGGCGATTGCATACTGGACATTCAACTTCGTTCAGCAGTGCTCTATCCGTTGGGCCAACGTTATTGTTCTCAATGAGTGAAACAGATATATTAGCTGTTACTTGTTCCGCTCCATCTAACAATTCTTGTAATAATCTTCCACTAATTTCCAAATGTTTGTTATCAAACCGCATTCTAAATACTACAGATGAACTGGCGGGTGTAGGTTTCCTGAATTCAAGTTCCATGCGATAAGCGTTAGAAGTTTCCGGTGCATTTATGCAAATTGCATCACATCGAAATTGTTCTAAGCTCTTTTCAAAAGAACATCGGAACATAAACAGAATATCGTTATCCACTATCAGATAGTGCCGGTCGTATTGTTGTTGCATGTCAAAGGTGATGATGCCTGTGACCACGTACAATTGCGAGTGATGTTCCTCAAAGTGTTCCTGCAAACCGTTCACAATACCAGCCCAATTGCATGCATATACAGGACACTGGTACGGGAACGTACACATCTTCTCATGCCCGAACAATGAGTCCCCACAACGTTGCTCTTCACATCCATCTAACCTATATTGGCATGGAAATGGAAAGAATCGTACTAAAGCTTCATACGCCCTGTTATGAAATGGTCTAGTTTCATCATTATAATCTTCGTCATTGTAACAACGACCACAAATATTTACGCAGTTCGAAGTCATAATTGGTGGTACATTTAAGTAGAGTCGACATTTCGTGCATTTTAGCTTTTCCAATTTTGCATCAATAACTTCCTGCGGTAAAAACTGAAAAATGTCTTCCATTAATATTTTGTTATTGCCACACCTAAATATACATCACATACCTGTAAAATAGGATGACTCATTTTAATGTGAGAATCCCTTGTTAAATACTTATTGATTTTTTGTGGAATGGTATTAAATGTGATGAAATGCACACTACCATTTAAAAAAAATTATCTTTATATTCTGCATATAAGAATCGAACTAAATCCAGTTATAACCATTTTGATCAACTCTGATTATCAAATGTTATCAAACAGACTAATAAATAATCAAACTTCGCTGGCAGCGCTTCGTTGCAAAACATAACCTATTTCTACAGAGGCGAACTAGCTTAAATGAACGATACCCGGCACAAATTTTTCTTATACCTAATATTTTACCTGGGTAGACATTGATAGTGGAGGTGCTGAATGTCTTTGCCTGTATACATTATGCCAACACAAACAATCTGTTATAAAATCACTGTCTTGCCATGCAGTTCTTAAATCTGCGCTATCCAACACCATGCTAACTGGTCGATTGCTGATTATCTGAAACAAATATACATTGTATATGTACTCTTCTATATTACATACGGCTTGCAAAAACATAAATTATATTTAACGTAAAGTGACCAGATTTTTGATATTAAACAGTGGGACATCAGTTCTAAATCACCCCAACCCTTCAAAAATAATTCTATACCAAATTTTGTTAGGTAATCAAAAATAATACAAAACTGTTCAAATTTGGTCATAATAACTAACAATAGACACATTTATTCGAAATGTAAAAAAAGGCCAAAATTGTCTAATATGTTACAGAAGTTCATACATACATAATACATATTGTTTTGTTGCCTATAAAAGCAATTAGTTCGATTTTTGTATGGAGAAGATTTACGATTTTTACATAAAAATGCGACATATTCCAACTTTGTAAAAAGTAGAAGTAAATCAATAAAAGAAGCAATTAGTATAATTTTAAAAACAGTCTTTTTTCATTCATCATTACAAAGTAAGTTAAGGAACTGAGATCCTGTTTGACATTTCTTTCTGAAAAAGATTTAAGAACTGCGTTCCTCTAACTCCTCGCCCAAAAATTACCATGTTTGCATCTCTTTTGTTATTTTACAGTATTCTGATGATATTTCTTCCTTACGTTCATTAATATTCCTAAATAATAATTTATCTAATGATGTTTAATTTTTGATACACTACATTTTCAATTTGTCAGAAATATTATAAAATATTGTATCAATTACTGCACTATCTATGAGATAAATATATGAACATATGTTTTTAACGATTTGTGTAAAATGTATTTATGTTTACAAACATTTTAATTAGAGGGAAAGCGTAAATAATGATAATACATTCAGATCAGACTAAAGTGTTTACGTACAGGTTGAGGCCATTGCATGTTTAGGAGGTCACCAGACAAGGATAGATAGGGTACTATATATCGGTGTGTAAATATATGCAGATTTAGCAATGACCTGCAACACGCATAGGGCACCAACTAGTAAATCCTGAACAATGATTTTCGACCGGTGACTGCAGACACAGAATCATTACGCAGAATTTATTCCAAACTAGTTACGCATATTCCAACATGTATAGATTGTTTTAAAAGGTTTCGCTATATTCATATACCAGGACGAGAATTAGGAAGCAACATATCTACTATGTATTATTATACAGAATTATATAAAAATTGTGCTTTTATTTAACAATGTCTCTAAAATAGGGTAGGTATTATCACCTTGTATGGATCAATTTACGCTCTATTATTATATAGAACAAAGCGTGCAGTGCCAAACATTTGGCATTTACAAAAAATCTTAGTTCTAAAATTAGTAATCAAAGAACTAAAAGTAATTTCTAAATATTTTACTTAATAAATGTTACATTAACAGAAACCTTCGTATAATTAGCAAATAAAGTGAAATGTTTTAGTCATTAACACTTTCACGTGGTTTGTGATTTATGCCCTATTGTAAAAATCAAGTACGAAAACAAATATATCAGTTAAATATCATCAGGGCCTATCTTTGAAGTATTCGAGCCCTAAGCAAAATATTTTTCAGGGCCTCCAATCACATTTCAATAAAATATTTATATTTTTTACATCAATATTAGTCGCAAGTTGCAAGTGTATTCTAAAGCCTGTTCTACATTATACTCTTTCCTCATATTTCTATGCTAGAAAAAAATCATATTACAAAGTAAATACTAAATTTTCGTACGTTTAAGATTTATATGCAGATATAACAAATAAACACATCGGAAACATGAGCCTTTTAACCAAAAGCTATAATATTGTAGTTTAAATGTTTCAATTTAACGCTATTGGATACATTAATACCGTTTATTGTCATTTTAGGCCTCCTTAAAATTACGGACCCTAGGCAAATGCCTAGTTTACTTAAGCTAAGGATAGGCCCTGCACCACACCCTGGCACTAATTACAATTAGCTTGCACTGGTATTGCTGTACTATTTTTCTACTAGAAGTAACATTTATGAAAAAGTATTACGTTTATATAATTTAATCAGAGTACAATATAGCGATGTTGTTGTTAATGGTACAACATTTTCAGTTTTCCTCTAGCTATAGCAAAGAAGAATAGAAATTATGTACTATACTCAGGATGGGTGGATCTTTTACAAGAATGTATTATGAATAAATTAAGTAATTTAGATAAATTTAGTGTTTATGTGTATCACCTTGCTTCTTTAACAAAACCAAATGAAAAAAAGAAATATGTGTATTAAAAATTGATCTCAAATAATAGTTGAGCAGATTTCACATTTTTAAATTTATTCATACAACTTGATAATTTATCAAAGATTCAGGACTATAGCTTAAAT
>JAGJTL010000093.1:180028-201775 GCA_022063505.1 Calosoma granatense | reverse complement strand
ATAAACTTAACGTACATATACATAACAATAGAATTATGTACTAAAGACAATAGTGCTAAATGTTATTTACAAAATAATGGAACAGCTGTGATATACACATTTGATTAATGCGATAATGAATGATCAGTAGACAAATCGTGCGCTGCGGGGACATTATAATGAACGATCGAGAGATGCAATACACTCGTGCATGTACATATAGTAATGCGTATAAAAATAAAGATGAATAGTTGAAAATGATTTACAGTATATGCGCAGTAAATATGTATGACTGACACCTGCTCTATGATTAACTTGTATTTAAACACTTGTAATACCAATACATATCACATATCAAATATGCATTGCACAAAGACGACGTCAATCTAGTAGCGTGTAATGAATTGTAAACTGACGGAGAAGGAATATACAATTACATTATGTCTTTTCTAACAAGTGTAAAGTGACTGCTTTTACATACATGTATATGCATGTATGTCTTTCAAGAACAATGCCGTACCTAACCATTACTGTACAACAGATACAGTCAATTTACAGTCCAGCTGCCATATCTAAAGAGTTTTACATAAACGTTTTGCATCAAGTATTTTATCCTCATAAAAAATTCTAAAAAAAAATATTAATATACTGTTATAAAAATATAATTTTACAGCAAAATGACTTTATAAAAATATTTGTTAAATTGATAAAATCAATTGTAAATTGACCTAAAATATTTCTCATAGCGCTTAATTCATAGTATACAGTAATTGGTACACGAACAGCAAAAGTTGAAAGAGTAATTGAATAAAACACTCGTGATAATGAGATACCATTTACAAACAACATTGTGGTACAGTGTTGGGCTAATTATTTTAAATTTCAGTTGTTGTGTAGGTACGTACATACATAGATTCAGGAAGGTGCATTGATTCTACAAAAGCAGCGATTTCACTGATGCATAGCAAGAAAAACGATTAAACGTCAGACTATCAAATGTCATTATATACTATACTATAAGGTTAGGTATAATATGTTCACGTAGAAAGGGATTTGAATTTTCACTTCGTTTTTTTTACCCGTTGACCGTTTAACTTCAGTTCTGTTCCCAGGAAAACTATCAATTGGTAAATATAATAAAATAAGTAGAAAAACAAATTATTTATATTAAACATAATCACTGGTAAAAAACTATGTTCGAAGATTTAGAGATTACCGATCAATTTGTACATAAGTTATAGTGAATGAGAAGAAAACATATATTAAATAATTGACCCCTTACTAAACACAAATAAGGCGAAAAGGTATTTGATGAAATACAGCTTATGGGCTGTAAGTGTAGTGTACATGCATATATGGTTTACAATTATTGCACATCATAATATGTATTCGATGCATGTACTGTTGTGCTAATTTATCTATAAATACAGAATCAAATCACATGTGTACGTACATACAAATAGATGATGTGTATATACAATACATACAACCGGCCATTCGTTGATTATATGTACGAATAAAAATTATTATGTTTATTAAAGCAACGGATAAAAAATATACATGGTGCTTTATATAAGTGCATCCTGTACCTTAGTTTAACTTATAATTTAGTTAGGCCTTCTAAATAGTAACTGTTAATAAAACATATCTACATAGTAGGTAATTATTACAAATGACACCGCCTGTTGTTGTCTCGACTGATAAATGAATAACAAGACGCGTGTATTCGTTTAGTCGACAATAATCAAGACATTGAAATGTATTAATCGTCGTTACTAAAAGTTACTCTTCATTACGGCTACCGCGCACCCAGGCCCCGGTCCCCCGTTCACTGTACGCTCGATTCTTTTGGTGAGTATTTGAACAAGATAATTGACGATCAGCAGTGAACAAGCGAGTGGTATTTTGCAACTTATGATGTCTTAACAATAAATTAAAATACATATACATACGAATGTAGTAGGAGTAAATGTCTATCACAAATATACCATATACATATAGACTTATATATGTATACATAGTACAATAAAATAGTAAAAGTAAAATTTTTCAAGGGGGTTCGTTGCGTATGTTTCATTGTGCATATCGTCTACGTCTAATGATATATTTAAATAATATTATTATGTATAGACTACATGACCATAGAGTTACACTTCTCTTCACCATATATCACATCGTTCGAACACACTCTGCGCATGTTCTATATAATCATTTACATACACTCGATATACAAATGGGGTTTTTTAGTTTAGTTTAGTTTAGCTTAGTCAGATATCCTCCCTGCACTCTAATATATTCTTTCGCAAATGACATTACCGAATTGTTATTACATAAATACATACATACTTGTGTATGATGAAACTAAATCCTATAACGTAAAACTTATGGCTGCATTGACTAGTTGTTGTACCAGGTATGTGATGCATGTGTATATGTGTCTGCTTACTCTGCTATGTACCAAATCTCCGCGTTATTGAGTCGTCTTCTTACCGCCGCGGGGTTTTATAGATTCGGAGATTTGCCACATCGCATCCTCACCAATGAAATCATCAAAATTACGAAAGAACGCTATAATTCTTTCGTTCTTCTTAAATGTATATGAACTAAAAACACAATGAAAAGATAATGTGTGAAGAAAGAAATTAATAAACACACTCAAGGTCTTACCATTTCTTGAATCGTTTCATATTCTCTACTATGTTAAATTGCTGCCATCGTTTAGAAAAATTGATAGTTCCATCTTGTAACAAATTACTATTACCGATATGTACAAACGTCAAGTCTTGTAAAACCAGGCCACTGCGGAAGTGTCAAATCATTTAAAACATAGTTACACATAGACATATCCGAGAGAGTGTACTTACATATACGGTATACAGGGTGGCGATGTTTCGGCCAAAGCTTGTCTGTATGCCCGGAAACTAGATGAGCTATCAATCAGGGCACAGTACTCTTTCAAACCTTCAGTTATATGTTTCTGCCATTCTAATCTGCGAATTGGAGCCGAATCCAAAGCAGATAATAACGCCAGGTACGAATTAAAGTTGTTAATTTTTCTTAAATGCTTCATAATCTTTATAAATTTCATCACATATTTCTCACGGTCCTTTGCCTCTGATTGTAAAATTTTTGTCCTTGCCCTTGTGTAAAAAAACACACTGCTGTTAACACATTTGTACAATACGAAGCCAATTGAGAGGTGACTTACCAATAGGACATTTTATTAAAATGTTCTGTAAATCTTGTCAGATTCGGACTTCTTTCTTCGTTTTGCTCTTGCGCCCAAATGAGTACTTCGGGAATTTCGATTTTCATGAACAAATTGGCATCTAGCAATGTCATCTGCTCGGCGATTTGTTCCGATTTGAATTCGAGCAGAATAGCTGTTGCGGCCATCAATGTAAGACTAGGCTGGGCGTTGAGCATCTTGCATTGCAGAATCTTTGTGTTGTACTTTTCTATGAGTGTCACACGGAGTGGTTTTGCAGCGCTTAGATTTCCACTGCACACTAACTGATAAATAAAATCCATGATTGTTTGCACTAATGGCTCTTCTAAATCTGATATACTGAAACAGTACACATTTCTTATTCGTACACTTCTCTACTATGTACTATAAGTAATACACATACGTCAAGTCATTAACCACTCGAACTAAAAGTGAGAATGATTCCCGTGCGCGTGGCTTCCGTTCAGGCTGACATATGAAATACTGGTGACGTCGAATTAGTTTCGTTACCAGATCGAATGGTGATATGAACGTTCTGTAAGTTGTGAGGAATGCTTCTTGATACGAGAAATCTGCAACACAGGTAAATACATTCAATTTTCAAATACATTCAGCTTGAACTTTTAATTAATTACTCTTACCGCCATCCTTATCATCTAGTATTTAATTTGCGTATAAACAAAGACAACAGATTGTCAAATATTACATTGAAAAACTATCTTATCTAACGATTATTGTACCTTTCTTGTTAGTCTTGGTCGCTTGTACAATGAGTGCATCAATGTATCCGCCCCGGATGTCAGGTCCATCTTCCTCCGGTTTCTTAAGAATAATATACTTGTTCACATCTAGCTCCTCCATGAGATCCTGGTCCGTGTTCACAGGCACATCAGTCTCGAGCTTATCACTGTTCTTCGTATTAACGTCAGGCGCAGCGGTAGACTGATTTTGTAACGCGACCACAGGAAATGGAGGCACCGGTGATGTACAATTAGACGGCTGTCGACTCGGTTCAATTGACAGTTTCGGGGAGGACTTGTGTTCACTTTGATTCGGTGAGCTTGCTACAATAATCGTAGGTGATACTGGAGGTGGCGGTGAACTCGATTTCGTGGAACAGCTGTGTGCTTTCTTTGGTGGTAATGCTGGCGGTAAACTATGGTTAGGTGATATTGAATTTGGTGATCGTTGCGGTGACGGGTGAATTTGTTTCATACTAAACACATGTATAATAGATTGATGATACAACGAGATACTAATTACATAATCTGCAATATACGATACCTTTGTTCTGCAGGAGTGAGTGAAATACTGGAGTGTTGTTGGATGGTATGACTAGAACTTTGCATGAATGAACAGGATTGTGTACTAGTGAGACCACTGTCAAGGGACTGCTGATTCTGCCACTGTGCCTGTACCATGTGCACGGAGTGCCTTAGAAATTCGTTGTCATTTGAATGGGAACAGTTGCCGAACATCTCCATATACGCCATAACTGCAAATAGCCAACATATTAGACTGTATACAGAACATTACGTACCAACAACAAACATACGAACACACAGATACAATATACAAAACATGTAGGTACTAATGACTAACGAGAGAACATCATAAAGTAATTAGAAAAAAACTGTCTCCATTTGGGCTTACTTACCAGAGTAAGCCACAGATTGGAACACTAGGAACAACAAATATAATTATGTTAGATGTCATGTCAAACACTGTCTGATCTTGCATTAAGATATATATTATGTATACCATAAACCATAAAGTATAATAGTGGATATTGTCCTAATGTAGCACACAATTCACACAGGCACTCTTATAGTCAAACATATCGCTGTATATACTCACTGTGTTTTTTCTTTATAGGCAGAGGCGGTGGTTTCGCATCCTCTATATCCGTTGATATATGCGTGCTAGTGCTGGTGCTACTCTGAGATTGGTGTATTGAACACGGTATTAATTCGCCACCTTAAAACGAGTTTTTTGAAAATCACGAGACTGTAATTCTTATTAATTTATAATTAGGTACTTAATTTATTATGTAAACTATAATCTTAAGTTTGTAATGAAGACTAGATCTGTAATTCGTCATTAATAATTCTTCCAAACATATAACAAGTAGATTGTTTACTAGGGTGGAATAGATAAAATAAAACATTTTCTTGTCAATAAATACAATGAACTACATACCGATATTCTCCAGCGGAACATTGTCGTACGGAGACGGTTGTCGTTCATGACGACCGCGACGTGAACGTGTTTTCTGTGGAATCGCCGGCGGTACATTGTCCTCGCCCGGTCTACAACAATTATCCGAAACCATGTCGTTACCATCCAACAGCGACGAGTGCAATACGGACAAGTCCGACATTTGACTGCTGGATAAACTCGAATGTTGACTAAAGGTGGTCGTATGAGTCTTTTCGATTTGAGAGAAGCTTTGTACACTAGATTCAAACATTCGGGTCCGTTCTGCCTGGCATGACAGATTCTGTATAATACTTTCAGACTTTTGTACTGCCGATAAATTCTGTACAATGCTTTCGCTGGTCACGAGGCCGCTCTGTTGAGAGAACGTACTGTTTGCACCGAGTTGCTTGAACGAGTTCTGTTGCGAACTCCATTGGGAACTAGAACTCTGCTGAGAGCTTCTCTTTGACGTACTGTAACTCTGCACAGAGTTCCGATGAGAATTTATCGATATAAAACCCGAGTCAGTGTTGGATAATCTATTTACATCTAACATCGCCGGTTGTAAATCTGGTAAATGGTTTAGTGCTGACAACGTTTGACCGGCACAAAACGATTCATCACATAGACAATTTCCGTTTGTACCTGAAATGTCAATATACATATATGTATAAGTAACATATGAAATCATGTGTATATTATATAGTAATTATGCATTATTATACATACCGTGTATGATACATGTAATATCAGATATGTCATTTTCCCGCCGGCTCTCCTCCATCTGCAGGTCCATAAGTGCTCGGATTTCTTCTTCTTCACGTGAATGATTGAGTACCGAGTCCAGACTACCGGCGCTAGCCGACAACAATGAACTGGAATCTTCCGGTGACTTTGATCTGAACGATACTCTAAACAAAATACAATTACATGGCGGTGCATATATGTGTGTGATTAACACATACTACTTGTGGTCGTCAATGTACACATACCTGTCAAAACTGCACGCAAGTAGCGAGCTGTCCGAATTACAGCACTCACCAATCAGCTGCTGTGTACGCTGAGTTCGTTTTTTTGGTGGCAATGGAGGTGGTGTTCCCAAACTGCTGGAATCCGGTTCAGACAGGCAAATACTGAACAACATGCTAGTCACATATACATCATGATAATCAGCAAAAGTTTATTAACTTCAAGTTATACATTAATGTCGATAGAAAAATGTACATACAAGGTGGCGTAGAACAGACTGACACATCCTTCAGACAGGAAAGCGTTCTGAAATGTGTCTGTCGGCTCGGCGTCACCTCACATAAATAGATGCGAGACATACCCATCAGGTAGCGGTGGTTTCGGTGGTGGACTATTATCCCGGAGAATAGACTCAGAACTATGGCTGCTACGAACTAGGCTCGGTACACAGGATGTCTGCTCCAGGATTTGACGTTCTCGCGGCGTCAGAGGAATGTCAGGTAAGGAGTTACGTTGTGTGGACATCTCCAGACTCGCATTACCATACGAAACACGTGGTACACTTTTGTATTCCCGGTTTACTTGAATTTTGTCTTGTGATACTTTGACAAGATTCTAAATGAAACAAAATTGTTCGGTGATATTTATTCTTCGTATACATACACGTGCAAACATACCTTCACTGCATCTTCTAACAATGTGACAACTTCGCTAACATTCTCTTGATCAAGTGATGAACTCTTATTACCATTCAACAGTACGTCATCGCACAGTTTAATAAGGCGTGCCAGACTCTGATACACTTGATTAGTTGCTGAACTGATCATAGAACTCTGGTCGTTGTTAATTAGCGGTTTCAATGCTGACAAAATTGACAGCACATTATCCAACACTATGGTACCGTTTCCGGATAACATCTCAAGTTTGTCTTTAGACACAACATCTCGGAAATGTTTCAATGCTACTTGTACCTGAAACATGTATGTACATATATGTAGATACTGACGAATAGCCGCACAGGTTAGTTACACTGTATTTACCTGTCGAACCATTAGATCTACTTCGCGCGTCGGACTTTTGTCCACATTGTCCGGCTCGACCCCCTTAATGACAGTGCGGCCGCCGCTGCCCTTGGGACTGTGCGGCCGACCACCTTGTCCACTAGTCGGGCTCCGCATTTGAGATATCTTCTCCAAAAAGTCCTCTTTAAATGATCGCGCTCGTCTCGCAAGCTTCGTACTCCGGAAGGACGGCTTATGACCTCCCGGACCGGAACCCACGAGTGGGGACGGACTCTGACTGTCACAGTCTCCTTTAACAAATAAACGTAACGTATTTTTACATATTACAGAAGTGAGTACATAACATTAAATACTTAATAATAACTACTTAATAACAATTTACAATAAAATATGTCAATCTTGTAATAATATTCCAAATAGGTGGCAGTAATATATTTATACGTAACTTGCCATGTAATTTCTTTACACTTAAAAATATATATTTGTGTTTAATTCCATAACGAAATACAGTAATGTACGAACATTTTGGAACAGAAAGTTGCAGGACCCTGCTCGGATTACCAAAACGTTCGAATTATAGAATTCATAGTCATGGTATCTCTAATTCAAACGTGTTCGGTTTATAGATACCTTATTAAACGATAAAAATGTTTCTATAATATTACACAATTAAATTTATACTCAATGACTATAAAACCATTTATTCCCGAATAACAAAAAATACATTTCAAATATAAAATGCAGAATAGTTCGGATTACAGATTGCAGGAGTTCGCATTATGGATACCTCTTTACACTATTAAGGTGTTCGGATTATAGGGAGGTCGGACTATCCATACATTCTTATAACTTACACGTAATAGGATTTTACTTTTACAATTATGTATTCGAATAATTTTTAAAACTAGCTCAATTTACAGTCGACACATTTTGGAACGTACTGCGCAGGACGATCGAAAACGTTTTCTAATACAGGACAAGCTCTCTTAACCGGCCCCCTTGCTGGATAGCAATTTGGCCGGTTAATCCGACTGATATGTAAATGATAAATTTAACCATATCTATAGGCAAATACCGGTTAAAATTAATACATAAATAAATACATTGCATATTAAAAATATGTATTAAAAACACACTACAGCACATGCAAGGAAGTTTTTAATACATATACAGGCCCAAAAGAAGTATGGTATTTTTTTCTCTATCTTTTTCTCAATTATGTTCTTGAAGGCAAAGTATCTCCACTATTTTATGAACATTACATCAACAGCAGTAGATTCGTCCTGTTGTTCAATGTACGTCGCTGCCAACTGAAGCATTTTTTCCCTCCACGTGATTTACTTTTTCCGGCCGGTTAAACTGATGCCGGTTAAGAGAGCTTCTACCGTATCGTTTCCTGTAATCCATAAATACTTGCAAGTATTCATCAACAAATCCGGAAATTTGATTGCTCACAATTATTAATACGCAATTAACTGCCTGAATCTTTATAATATGTATCTTTTCATTTATTTGAGGTTAAGTGCTGAATTATCTAAATTTTCTAAATCCATATTCCATCCATATTAAATAACCAATATATTACAATCTATTCTTAGACTTACAAACAACTTACTGTGAATCTGTTAACAATTTAAAATTATTATACGGTAGAAACCCCCCCCCCAACAGCACCTGTCTTAACTAGCGTGGATTTCGGTAGACTTAGTTACCGGTGAAGAGGGATGCAAGAAGGGTTTAATAAGGAGGGAGAGGACGGGTA
Source organism: Calosoma granatense (assembly GCA_022063505.1). Taxonomy (NCBI): domain Eukaryota; kingdom Metazoa; phylum Arthropoda; class Insecta; order Coleoptera; family Carabidae; genus Calosoma; species Calosoma granatense. The sequence continues at coordinate 192,615 of JAGJTL010000093.1, read as the reverse complement.
CGTGCTAGGTAGGGTGTATTAGTGTTGGAACCGAGGGTTCCAGCATCAACTCCATTTGATTCCTTCCTCATCTTTAACCATCGGCAGATAAAACAGGTGTGATAAAATCACAACTGGAAAGATTCTATAATAGGAAATGTTACTGTCATTATAAAATTTAACATTAATTTTATACCAATATCAAATAATATGAAAAAAAAACAATAACCAAAGGAATTGGAATATTGGTTAACGAAAATCGAAGTAAAATTCTCCGAAATAAAAATTGTTAAATGTTGTTAAAATTTTCTAACTTCTTCAAATTAAATTTTCCCACATTTAAACCTGAAGATGTAACGTTTCATTTAACCGGCATTCATTTTAAATTAATATAATATTGTTTTTGCCATTTCACTATTAAAAAACGATCTTCTAATATTTATAACATACCGCCCTTTAACTAAGGATATACAGTGGAGTCCGCTTATACTGAACTCGCATATTCAGTAATGTATGAATAATCAGAATCCCCTATAATCCAAACTACTCTATAATCCGATCACTCTAATAGTGTAAAGAGGTATCCATAATCCGAACTCCTACATTCTGTAATTCGACAACATTCTTTTCGTCATAATTAAATACCCGAACGTTTACTCAGTTGTTTGTAATTTCATTTATTTGTCAACTCGCCGAACACGTTCGGATTATAGATACCATGCAGTAGGATTCTACATATATTCCGAAAGTTTGTTGATCTGAACGGGGTCTGGAAACTTTCTGACCGGATTATTCATACATTACTGTAGTGGAAACTCGCTTATAATGAACGCATACACTGAGTCCCGACTAAATACATATTTCACCTAATACAAGTCAATTCGCATATAATGAACTCGCATATAGTGAACTTTCAGATATAGTGGACTAAATTTACTCTTAAGTTCACTATATGTGAACTTCGGTAGGCTGTCAATGAATTAATTTTATGTTGGCAACTTTTAACAGTTAAAGTAATGCGTTATGCTAGTCTAGACTTGCAGTTTCGTGTGCATTGCGTCAGTTTAGCGTGTGAAAACCCGTGTGTTTCTAAATGGAAGTTAAAAATAAACATTCTTCATTTACAATTAATGATAAATTTAAGATTGTTCAAGACATTATTGTAGATCTCAAGCACAGATTTGTGCAAAAATGAAGTCCAAATCAATACATATTTATTAAAATTTAATTAATCATTTATTTGAAAAAAATTAATAAATTTTATTTTATTTTGTTTATTTATAAACATGCATGTATGAGTATAATGCCAATAAAAATTTGAAAAATAAAATGTGTTTCGGTTATAGTGAACAGTCGTTTATAGTGAACCAAATTCCTGGTTCCTTCAGGGTTCACTATAAGCGGATTCCACTGTATTTTTTAATAACTTTTATAGTGGTGCTCTTATGCAAAAATATTAAGGCGTCCCACTTCAGTCATAAACCAATACTCTATTCGCACGGCTTTGTTGATACCGCTGACTAGTACCCCTTACTAGTTTTGGGAACCGGAACCGAATATTTTGGAACAGGTTCTAAAATGATTCGAATACCCGAACACTTAATTTTTCGGATATTCAAATCTCGGTTCCAAATAATAGATTCGATTTCAAGAAACGAATATTTGGTTTATTCCAAAAACCTTGGCCAGAATTTCTGATTTTTGCTAAAAAATAATAATTCGACTTAAATGTCAGATATAGAATATGGAAATCCTATCAATGAAATTGTTTATATGAATTCTGAAGTTATTAAAAGAGTGGTTGCAGACATTTTGAAAACTGTACGAAATGCAGTGAAACCTAGATATAGTGTTCTCGTAACTACCGGTTTTTCGGATGAATTGTAAATTTATTTCAGTCCCTTTTACAGTCCATATAAACAACCTCATTTTCTATAGTTTCTCTACTTGGTACCGACCATAATTTTCCCACAATGACTGAAATTTTTTTTGCAATGATTTCGAAACAGTTCAAGATACATTATTTCAAAAGGCACACTGTTTTTTGATATTTTTGATTTGATATGTTATTTGATCACAGTTAGACCTAAAATAGAAAGTTTTCATAAAACAGACTTTTTTGAAAAAAGTAACATGTAATATATGAAAAATTGAAGTCTAATTTTTAATGTATTGCCGTGCAATTATTATTTTTCCATACGCATCGTTTGAATTCTTCCATATCTTCAGAAATGATCGAGGTTTCACTGTATATTAAGGAATACAAGATTATGTGTGTGAAATATAAGAAGAATAACTGCAGTAAATTGTTAGAGGTTTATGTAGTGTGACAGGAAGCGATCGTATTAGAAATAATTTAATGTTTCAAGAATATGCAATTAATAACAATATAAATAGAATGTTTAATGTAAGATTGTTAAAAGGTATATTTTTGGATGAGAGCACGAATGAGGAGAATAAAGTATCAGTGCGAATAATAAGAGAGCATATTTGACAAGAGGCATGGATGTCAACGAGACAAGAGAGAAATTTGTAAAGATAGAAGTGTTTGGAGAATGACTGTGTGCAGTAACAGGTCTGCTACTCCAGTAATGGGAAAGGCGTGATATTATATTATATACGGGAAACTAGGGTTAATTCCGTGAGAAGAATAATACGGTAACAGTGTGATTTTCACAAAATTGGGTGGTGTGGGTATGGTACATACGGATACGGAATATTAATATAGTATGTTTCAAAATAATTGCACATTGACTTGGCTTCGTAATGAGTGAGCAAACCCATCACATCGGGATGTTTTACTACTTGTAAATCAGGGCGGTATTACCAAAATTGTAAGGATGAATGTAGCGATTAGCGGTATTTACAACAAACATTTTTAATAATGAAATGTGAAAAATTGGAAATACGGCCCAATACTTTTACCCCTGTAATCCGCTTAAGAAATCACTTGCTTTGAGGGTTTTCAGGAATTATGTGGAATTTGAAACGTTCTATACCTTAAAACACATTGGTGTAATTTGAGGATAAATCACCCGTGAGTAACCAAATTGTTTGCAGATGAAGTTTAGTTTTTATATTTCTCTAAAATTCTGGCAATGTAAGAAAAGCGTAAAATAAAATGTTTTTTAGTGCAAAACATTAAGATATAACGCTTATGTAACAAGAGAATGACAAAAAATAATAACTCGAAATGATAATTTAATTGAGCAAGGATGTGTCTTTCTTTTGATATAAATCTTGTCCATATTTACATTCATTTTCTACAAGAAAAGTTAAGAACAATCCTTAATATCACAAAGTTATTATTGAGTAAACTAGATCATTTGCATCCATATCATTTGTTTTATTCTTGATATGCATTATTATTATTTTGTACAACTTCCATATTTACATGTTTACACTATAATTAATATTATTCCCCGTTACACAAATGAAATTGTCATAAATTATCATATACGTAGGGATTCTAATACTTGAGTTAATAGATTATGTTTCATAAACATCTTACACTCGATTAAATATTCCATTACAATGTTTATGTCGAATTTGTTTAAAAATGAATTCTCTTATTCCACTTTATGAACACAGTTTGAAATGTATTATATTTTTGTCAATTGCACGGAGAGATAAAATAATTCCTTTCCTAATAATTATTAGACAAACTTAATTAAGCATGAGTACTCAACATGGCGACTTAGTTTCTTAGTATAGCCATGGCTAGATATGTACAGTGTGTTTCAAAATAATTGCGCACTGACTTGGCTTCGCAATGAGTGAGCAAACCCATCACAGCGGGATGTTTGCTACACGTACAACAACATGGTATTACTAAAATTTTTAGGTAGGATGTAGCAATTAGCAGTATATTTGCAACAAAAATTTTGAATATTAAAAAGTGAAACATTGTAAATACTTTTACCCCCGTAATACGCTTAAGAAACCACTTGCTGTGAGGGTCTTCAGGAGTCAAGTACAATTATTTTGAAACACTCTTATAACGATTTGCATTGGTGCATCACTTAGTTTATTTTTTTACTGAATAATGCAAAGATTATTAAGTTACTAATCTTATCATAACAAATTATTCTTAGTCACTTAATCTACCAATGCTACACACTGTTTATCAAACTAAGAAATGATTCTAGGAATTGCGAAGGGGAAATAGATAATAAATCGTTATTTTTATTAGATTATAACAAAGAAGAGCATATAAGAAACATTATTCAAAAGATTATTATACGCGTTATATAAAAAAGTAATTTTTGTTAGTAAATAATAACAATGTTTGTAAATTAACTTTGTTGGCAGATAATTTCTAGCAGTTTTAATTAATTTTATCATGTGTCGTTAAATTATTTATTAAAAATAGATTATATTTATACTGGGAATTAATTTTTAAGTGATATTATTTTATATTATTATTAGTTACACTAAAAAATGTTTTATTTATTCTACAAATATTAATTGAAAAAATACATTTTTTGAACGAATATACTCCTCTGATCTAATCTGGCATATCCAGAACTACTATATATAACTTAATCCTTACTTACATGATAATGGCATTTATATAAAGAGGCAGAGCGCTGTCGATGCACCCTTAGGTCAAATGTCAAAAATGTATGGATGTATCTGTATAATACAGTTAACAAATCTATGTGTATTTTATTTTAGTACCGAGCAAAATTGTTAACGAGATTAGTGTTTCAAGTTTAATAAATAAATTTACATAAGTATACGGAAAATAACTACATGTACAAGTTCTCCAGTTTAGTAGTTAAATTAGCAAGCGAATCCACAAACAAATTACAAATAGCATATTCGTAACCTTGAACTAAGTATAACTTTTAACTTTCTATAATCTACATAGCTGCACTGGCATTCCATTAACAACCAAATATGCATTTTTATGTACAGGTAAACAAACAAAACAATAAGTGCATCATACAGCCTTGTCAATTATGGTATTTCTTTTAGTGTAAGTGTTTTTATGAAAAACTGCCGATACGTATATGGACATATACACTATGTGCCTAGGATACAGTTATGGCGTATGTTATTAATAATTAATAATTATAAGAAATCCAACTGTAATTAGCTGAAAAATACGTCGATACATTGATGACATTAAAAATGACATATTTCACTGCGATGCCTATAAATGAAGTGATATGTAGTTTACACTAGTTCCAGATCAAGAATGTAATGTAGATATAATTTATACATGGTGTGGTTTTATTTCATGAATACAACTACTAAATGCACACGAGAACAAGTGATCACGTATTGTACAACACTATCACGTGCATAATACATTGCACATGTTTAAATATTGGTGTGTGATATGCAGGTATGCGCGTAGTGGGTGTTATTGTATACATAGCCATAAGTAAGTATCATCACTGCTTGCTCATAAGCTTGAATCTGAGTCATACAACAATTATACTCTTGTGTGTGAAGAAAAAAAAACTATGGAAATTATTTAAATTAATGCTTACATCAGATATGTAAGTATGTATATAATTACTTTATTTGAAATTATCATATAATATGCATTCGCAAATATGCATAATTATATGAAAAATTAATTTCACACAATCACAAATACATAGTCAGCGCATTCATAACAAATAACATAATTTAATTATTGACTACATTAACATATGGCACATTTGGCCGATTCACAGCACTAAGTTGGATCCTAAATAATAACAACATACAGGATAGAGATACATGACTTTATATTAGATGAACAAGGATATCACAAGTTGCCATTGAAATCGAGGCAATCCTAAAGTCAGGGAAGAGTGTTCAAATTGGCTCATTGAAAACAAATTTGGTGGTCTTATCACGATTATACATATATGTTTTACCTTATCAAAATAGTATACAAAAATTTTCTAAACACACGCACAATTCACATGCCACTTCACTATCACAATATCACTATATGACTACACTGCATACACCATTTTCTTAAAAGATCATTCTTAAAAGAGGATGCTTAACATTCAAACAGTGTTTTAACAATGAACGGAATGGTTACCAAGCAAGAGTTTCGAGGGAATTCCTCAAGCAGCTCGCGTGCACAACTGACTCGTGCAACTCGGCAGCGAAGAGCGCCTACTGACTACACGTCACAGACTGAAACCTTCTGTGGCGTCCGGTGACACGCACACATACACATACAACCACACTCCAGGGTCGTATTCAATGAAATTGTAACCAGCTTTCATGCAGAACAAGGCTAAATCGTTTATGCACTTTCGACTTTCACATTATACGCAATATTCCAGTCAGACTATAATAATGAAAAATATTGGAAGAAATTTATATGTGAATGTGTGTAAAATAATGAGACTGTATTTTCCAATAGCAGAGTGCAGACGACACTCACGCAGTAAGTGATCCACATGCAGCCGGTATCTCCAGACAGAAGCTCGAATATATTCCAGTAATCTGAGCTAAAGATAGCGGCCACATTCGCAGACGGGAACCAGTAAACGCGGCTCCACCACTCACAAATATGTGAACGTATAGAAGTTTACGTGCTTATATAGATTTAGTTAGCCTTTCGTTCTATAATAACAAATAGTTAGTTTTTACATTACAGCCATTACAATTGGGCGACCTAGTAAACCAAATATATATTTTTATAATAACATTTAAATTTTAAAATGCAAGATTTCTCTATAATTAAAAATATTCTAATCGATTTCAATATTTCCTTATACACTACATGTATATATTTTATAATACAATATTTGTAATACTCGTATATTTAGTAGTTTATTAGGTTTCGTTGAAAGAAATTGTCATACATATTACATCAGTTTGAAAATAGTCATATATTGTTTTATTTTAAAAATGATACTATTTCTTGAAACCAAGTATTTTCATTAATATACATTGTCATATACTACGATTAGAAGAAAGAATAAATTACAGATAACTAAGTGAAATGTAATCACACGTTCTACGAAAATGACAAATGAATAACTTTGTTAATAATAAATTTTTGTTTCGTGTTAGTAAATGTGAAATTTACGTCAATGTATATATTTTATTTAATAAATTTCTATTTCGAATTTGTATATAATCAATATTTGTGACTTGGTATTCGTCTCTTATTATTTTCAAATTTTATGTACGTTTCGGGTGCACTGGAATTATCAATATTAAAGCTGAAAGGTAAGAATTTGACAGTATCAAATTAGATTAATATTGAATTTTATGAATCTATTGTATATTTGTTCAATACGTAACACCTTAAATGCAGTAATAACTACAACATATGGCCTTTTAATATCTTGACATTTATGTAGGTATAAACAAATGTTTCTATATGACCTTGTTCTACAATTCATTGCTTTCATGTGAATTTTCATTATAAATTTTAGATTGAAATATATACACCACTAATGCTTGTAATCTTGTACTGTCAGAGCATTAGTATGAAAATGACGTAGCAGTAAAAAATACATTCTGTGATAGGTAATCGCGGCTGTGGTCGTTTTTCCCGAAATCACTGATGCAATTGAACTAACACAACGCTGTAAGGAAAGTAAAATAAGAGACGTCATTGCATTACACAAAGTAAAACTACGATAAACGTAATTTACTTGGGCTCTCTCGTGTAATTGATCAAAGAAAGACGCTTGATGTAGAGTTTTACAATTGTCACAACTAGTTATCATAATACATGCTCTGTGTTATAAATCCATTACAACGGTTCTTCGTTCTTTGCTAACAATTTCACAAAAAACTCAACCATTAAAACGCACGGGCGACAGTTCTTTACTGAACGACATCGAAAAGCCGCAGACGGAAATAGAATATGTATTAAATGTAAAAAGTCCTGTATGTACAGGTATGTACCCTAAAACGCTAAATACAATACATCATACCATGTTAATCATTGAAATCTATGATTGAAACACTTTTTATTGTGCGCCTTTTTCAAATAAAAGATGCATATTATCTGTATCACATTTACATAGGTACTTACTATTTAGTAGTTAGGTCAATTAGTTAACATTATGCTTGTATCAGCAGTAAAGTTTCATCAAAATATACACTGATGCATGTTTATTTACATGTAAGTAGTCATAATTCATTTCTATAAATACACATTTCAAGGAAGGAAGACAACATTGCCAGCATTGATAACTAGCATAAAAACCTACATTAAACATTTCGTTTCATTCATTCGAATATAAAATCTTTATAAAAACTAATCTTCAAAAATGAGTAATTTAAAAATATACGTCATTTTAAACGCAGTTATCAACTATAACGGGCATTTCCTAATATGCATATCGGCATCAGTATATTTTTCAATTTTGACCTGAAGAATCGTAACACGAGTTTATAAAATAGTATTGTGCTTTCTGCGGTCAGCAGAAAAAAACTGTAAAAATATTTCATACAGATCTGGTGTTGCTATTTACTGGGAATGACATCATCCAAAGTCAAAGAGGAAACGATGACGTATTCAGTGTTTCTTTTAGACATATTAAAACAACGCTTGACAAATATGAATGACTAGATCTTATTATTGTAACATTCTGTTACAGACACTAACACTATTCAACAATGGGTGATACTGACATTCAAATAAATAAAGAACCTGGTGAATCAGTGGAACTTGCGAGCAAGTCTATAAAAGAAACATGTTATACGGAAGATAAAAGTCCATTTGAAAACGAAACAGATCGATCTGAAATGACAACAATATCCACAAAATTAACATCAGTGGAAAATACCACAACAACAACAACAACAACTGCTGAAGAGACGAAAGGGAGAGCAGGAGGTGAATAAAGTAGATGCACAATTGAGTAATGAGTTTAATGTGAAATATTTCATAGATGATGTGACGGAAACTAGTACTATGGAGCGAGAAATAGAGAGGATACCCACATTATTTACAGGATCTATGGATGCAACAGAGAGGTCGTTATCAAGACGTCGGCACATCAGAAGAAATTTATTTGAGGACGAATTACCAACAGGCAGAGAGATATTCTCTTACCAGGGTAAAAGAGGCGTAAATATCCAGCGGCATAGAGATAATGTAACAGTATTCCCTTCAGGGTGTATGGGTACGATTTCATATTTAATATGTATATTTTATTATCAAAATATGTATATGTAGTAAATTCTCTTGTAACAAAATATTTATCATAAATATTTTCCTGAGTTTAAAAAAATATAAAATAAACGTAGATTACTCATTTTACCAATAATGAATAAATAAATATAAATACACTCTAATCTAACGTAAAAAACCAGTGTTTACAAAATGATAAACGCCATGATAAAGAAATGCCTGGAAAATGAGAGATTCTATAACAGTACTTATTTCTTTAAAAAAAATCGTATGATAACAATGTCGTCATACATATGTATACAATGTACAAATACTATCTACGTTCTATGTATTTATACAAATTTGCTATTTACTGGACATGACATCCTATTTTGTCATCTAGGAATAAACGACAAACTAAAGGAAAAAGAAGAGAATATCATGTCACCCCGACGGTACCTGAATCCCTCGGAAATGCAAGTACCACAAACTAGGCTCATAGGGTTTACGCCGAAGAAGCGTCCCACCAGCGCTCAGCCTAATGCCATTCAAAGAAACCCGCTAACAGGGGAGGGCTACAATGATTCCGATTTTATTAGACACGGCACGTTGAAAAAAAAAGGTTTGTACCACATAGAAAACATCTAATCCTGTTTTTTTGGGCATTACAATCACAAAAAATATTAGTTTTACAGATTTTTTTTTTTGGTTAAAATTGAGTTTATTATAACGAAAATGAATTTATCTTTTATTATTAACAAGTAGATTCAAATGGTTTAAATTAACCAATATTGCCGAACATTATTTTCAAAACGGTTTCGTTCAAAACCGTTATATTCATTATTGATTTGGGTTAAAAAACCGGTTTTTAAAAAGCATCGGTTACCGGTTCAAAAACCGGTTTTTGAACAAAATTTATTTGATAAAATTTTAAAAAAAAATATTAATATATGTTCATGGAATGAAAAAAGGTAAATTACTAATTCAGTTTCTAAATAAAACCAAATCAGTTTAATATACTGCATGTAAATAATAATATAAAGTTCTCATCAAAATTGGGAACAAAAAAAACATCATAAATTCGTATAAAATCACAGTCAAATACCAATAGGTATATAATATGCATGTATAATCACAAACAAAATTACTGATATTTTAACAATGATTATCAGCATTTCCTCTAATCACCATCATATCTTCTTGAACAGTTTCTTTTAAGGATGTTTTGAGATCATGGATAGGTTAGGCAAGAGTGCTTTCAGTAAAAGTTATTATGAACATACATATTTATATACTGGAGTGTATACTGTTGTTTACTATTATTGAAAGGATGAATATATTACCAAATATTTTTTTTAATTAATGTTTATTTAAAAAATCAATTAACTTATCCGGTTAATATTAATTTTATTTACGGTTACCGGTTTTTCTCCGTTTAAAAGTTTCGGTTTCGGTTTTGGTTAAAATGACGTCATAATAGCAAAAAATAACGGTTAACCGGTTTTTTTAACCGGTTCCGAGCCCTGATTTAAAATGTATCGATAGTACTGGTGTAATTTTTCATTTATACTAGTGAAATAATTTAATTCTTAGCCTGAACATAAATGATCACATGTTAAATATTTATAAAAAATATCCTAATACACTTGTAGATAATAAGCATGTTAATATTATATTTCATGTGTTTAGATGGTAATCCCTTGTTAGGTGAAGGCTACAAAGATGACACTATAACAAAACCGGGCAAAATACCACCTGGTGGATACTCGACAGGTCTGTGGTAATGCCGAAAGTATCTCATCTACATCCTCTATTTAATTATACCAACAATACACACTTGAAACATTCAAACGTTATAGATTAATAAATTGATTTACTATAAAATATAACGGTCAATGTTTGCGGAGCACTGATGCCTGTCAGTGTGGGTGTGCATGTGTGTACTGTGTACCTGGTTCACTGTTTTCATATATCGGTGTCACCGATACAAGCCATGGACCCCGTTCAATTGGCTGCCTGCGCCTGTCACGATAGAACCTATATTTTTTCACCGATCCTAGTTTATATTTCCGTTTCCTGTTATACGTGTCCATCACTGATTCATCATACTGGGGCATATTTGTTTGCAAGTCACAAAAACACACACGCACACACATACAACAAAACAATATACAGCGCACCTTGCCGCCTGACTGCCTTAAATAAAATGAATTCAGACGTTCAACCTATAATCTATTTTTTAAACTGAATCACACAGCTGATTTGAATTGGTAAAGGACACATGCAGTGGAATACACAATTTCGAGTGAGCGGTATAAAAATATTTCTCTCCACTTGATGCATAATGGACGACAGAAACGAGTCGATTATATTTCACAGGTTCCATTATTTAAAGTAAATACATGTCATATTTTTAATATCACTATACTGAATGCGTATATACAAGTATATATATATACAGGATGCCCAGAAAAAAAACCGAACATAGCAATTTACGAGTGAATTTTTTCATGTATGGAACATTTTTATCCCAGTGCATTTTAGAGGAAAAATTTATTTGAAAAAGTTGTTTAGAATGCTACAAAACAAAAATTTTGACATAATTCAACAACACATAATCGGAACAGTCATTTTACTTTCTTATACACAGTATAAAAAGAAAGTATTGTAATCATGAAAAATGTCGAATGCGAGATTTTAATGGAAATAGATGTTTTGAGGTCCTCTGAATACGTTTTGACTATTTTCACAATGATGTCTGTGTGTGTGGATGTGTGTGTGTATGTGTGTCTGTATGTTCATTATCTCAAAAACCAGCAAAGCTATCGCAATGAAACTTCATATTTAATAGTTTCTTGATTTTCTGAAGAGCTGATTAGATTTTGGGTATAATCGCAAGACCGGAAGTGGAAGTTTACTGATTACTAAAATTCCAAAATTCAAATTATTTTCGAAACCAAAAGAAATATCAAAAAAATTTTCAAATAAAAATTGTAGCAAATATTATTCTGAAGAAAAAATACTTTATTCATTTTTCTTCTATCTCTATTCAGTTTTGAGTAATAGATATTTATATGTTCACGGAAAGTACTAAAAGTATCATATCATGCTCTGAAAACAAAAAACAAAATATGAAATAAATACAAAAATTACTATCTTGTACTGTCAGATGTGTCAAAAATTTCATGCTACTAAAATTGAGTTTGAAATACATGTGTATAAGAAAGTCGTGTGGTGACCACACCAGATTTTTAGATTATGTATTGTTGCAAATTGTGACTATTTTTGTTTTATAGCCTACTAATCTGTCATGAAAATGTGATATTTCAAATGCCTTTTTCTCTATGTACAAAATCATTTTAGAAATAAATGCAACGTCATATGATGTATTATTAAATTCTAAACAACTTTTTCAAATAAATTTTTCCTCTAAAATTCACTGGGAAAGAAATTTTCCATACATGAAAAAATTAACCCGTAAATTGCTATGTTCGGTTTTTATGGATACCCTGTA